>VMDO01013005.1:0-59911 GCA_007922755.1 Pedetes capensis | reverse complement strand
ACAGGGTCTTGCTAAGTTACGCAGACTTCCTCTGGTCTTGAACTTGCGATCCTCCTGGCTCCGCCTCCCAAGCCACTGGGATTACAGGCATGCGCCACCACGCCCAGCTCTGGAATTGATGCTTTTGAATTATGGTGCTGGAGATGACTACTGAATATATCATGGACTGCCAGTAGAACCAATAGATGTGTCCTAGAAGACGTGCAACCAGAGTGCTCCTTGGAAGCAAGGATGGCTAGAATGTATCTTACATATTTCGGACATGTAGTCAGGAGAGACCAATCCCTGGAGAAAGACATCATGTTTGGGAGAGTGGCAGGTCAACAAAAAAAAGGAATGCCCTCCACCAGATGGATTGACGCAGTGTCTGCTACAATGTGCTTAAACATAAATAAGATTGTGTGCCTGGCACAGAATTGGGAAGTG
This sequence comes from Pedetes capensis, assembly GCA_007922755.1. NCBI lineage: Eukaryota > Metazoa > Chordata > Mammalia > Rodentia > Pedetidae > Pedetes > Pedetes capensis. Next base: position 59,485 of record VMDO01013005.1, on the reverse strand, counting down.
TTTCGATCTGTAGTACATAGGGTCTCTATGAGTGGGACTTGAATCTAGGGCACCTAACAGTGACAACATGATTGAATCATGGTACCTTTTGTTCAGTTTAATTTTTGGATAATTCACAGCTAAAGATTTTATAAAAATAACATGCAAAAAATACTGAACACAAGGTAATTTTTATAGTTATTGCAGGCATGGTGGTGCATGCCTGTAATCCCAGCTACTTGGGTGGCTAAAGCAGGAGGACAGAGAGTTAGAGGCCAGCGGAATCCTGTGTAATAGTGAGACCCTGTCTCAAAATAAAAAATAAATAAATAAAAGGGGTTAGGGTTGCCACTCAGTGGTAGAGCACTTGCCTATCATGTATAAGGCCCTGGGTTCAATCCCCATTACCGCACACTTAAAATCTACTGAGCCAGTCTGGCCACAGTCTTCTACTATTGTGACTCTCACAAATCCTTATCCCACCCATATATTTCTTTTCAATCAGATAGAAACTTTAGTCTCAGCCAGGTGCAGTGGCTCACACCTGTAATCCCAGCAACTCAGGAGGCAGAGGCAAGAGGATTGCAAGTTTGGGGTCAGAGGCAGCCTGTATAACTTAGTGACAGTTTGTGTCTTAGAAGCCTTCAATGTCAGTAATTACTATTATATCCTAGATGTGCAAAAGTGAATAGATAGTTCTGCTCAATAAAACATAGGAGTAGTGGAAATTGTGTTATAATAGGTAACCTGGGCAGTATCCAGGCAAGTAGAATTTAGGATTTTCTGCTCTTGCCGGAGAGTAGCAGAGACATGGTAAATGGCAAGACACAGATATCTGGAACAATCATAACCATTTCCTCGTTTGCAGTGTTTTATCAAACGTATTCATCCCACAGGTGTTTATTCAGTGCCTATTTTGTTGTGTTGGAGGTTAGAGATAATTACAAAGGGAGTAAGGCAAGCTCAGTCATCCACCCTTCTAATGCTTACATTGTGTTCATTATGCAATTGATTATTCCACTCTGACACTTAGCTCCCTTGCATTTTGTGTGCTAGTGTTATGGGCCCTGTAAGCTCTTCCCGACTGATTGATATTATCATAGATGTAAGTTGGTAGCACTTCAGTGTGCTTTTTTTTCCCCTTAGATGTTTGTACATGAGACTTATGTCCCAGAAACATACAGGGAATGGTTAAAGATATAAAGAGTCCACCCTAAATTCTTAGCTTATTAAAGATATAGCTACTTGAGGAAAAACCTGATACAATTATTTGAGCATGTAGCTTCAAGGTGAGACCTAGAAACAATTCAGGAGCATCTTTCAGCAAACTTGAGAATTCAGAGAAAAACCTGATAGATCTATACTTTTTTTTTCACATGTGCCAACTCTGTTCCTTGCCTGGTTTCTTTACTTACCTGCACTTTCTACCTCAATCCTGGGTTCTTAGAATATTAACTAGATTGCTTCTTTTCAGAGTCATCTTCAAAATGATTCATTGTGGTTACTAAACTATCCCCTAACTTACCTGTACACTCATACTTTCTCTTTGGCTTTTCTGTTTGATATGGGACATTGTAAATGTCTGCTCTGATCTTTTGCAGTGCAAAAATAACAACCCTCATGATAAAGTGTGGCATTCTTAGGGAAAAAAGTAGCTATGCTCCTTTTTTTACTTTTTCTTTTTCCATGCTTCCAGTTCTAAAATTTTTGGATATTGAACTCAGACCATTGAGCTGTGTCAGGTATAATTTGAACATACTTTGAAGTCATATAGAATGTGTGTTGTTTTTAAGGTCAGTCTGCATTTAAAAGAGAGAATGGGATTAATTGGCAGAGAAGTTAAGATTCTATAATTCAGGAAGTCTTAAAGACTTGAGTGTTGAATCCCCTGTTCAGATGTTGGAGCGAAACTTAACGTGTATAATATTTTCTTGGTTCATTGGATTGCCATGTCCTCCTGTTTTTGCAGCCCTAGGGAAGGCACCCGGACTTTAGAGAGCACTGAGCAGTGCTCTGCCAACTGAGTTAAACCCCAGGCCCCACAGAATGTCTTCTGATCAAGTTAACATTGGCAGGAATATTAACATGCTACCAACTTAATTTATATATGGTCAGTCATTGACCATAGTGACAAAAATATTCCAATTAATGGGATTTAGTTGTGTAATTTAATGTATCTGTATGTTAAAAAAATACTTCTACTGAAAAATGTTTTCATACTATTTATTTTAGGGATTCTTGATGGCCACATTGTTTTCCTAGAAGCAGATAAAATTGCTATTATTATTTTGTGATTTTTAGGATCATATCATTTTACATTAGATTCTCTGAAAAACTTGGTACACTTTCCTGATTTTTGTTGGGGAAAAGTATTTCAGGGCAAAATTTTCCAGAGAATTATAATAGATAATATCAAAATGTGAAATACAGTGAAATTGTAGAATGTTCCAAGGAGGCTAAAAACCAAGAGCAAGTAAGGATTGTCAGATTTTCTTTGGCAAATGTTTTGCTTGATTCTTCACTATGTGTTAATTTGTTTACTTTGTTTTTCTTCAGTTATAACAAGCCACTTTGCAACCAGAGCGGATAGGAATACTTTCAAGGCACATCTAGTTTTCAGCATTTAGTGATAAAAGACGAATTGAATCCTGAAGTTTAAAATCTTTGTTTTAATCAAGGTAGAGGGAGAAATTGGGAAGAAAAGAAAAAACACACCACAAATGAATTAAATATTTCAGAAAAATGAAAATGATTTCAGTAGCATGCATTTAGGATTCAAAGAGGAGGACAAGACCATGACAAGAGCACTGTGGAATATAAACCAGGGATTTTGTAAAAATTGAAGGGGAAAGAACTTGTACATTTAAACATTATTTCCTCAAGGGCACTTGCCCCATCCTCTCAGACTGGGTCAACATCCTCTTCTACTTTCTCATAGCACAAGATAGTTTTTCCATCATCACAGCTCCTGCAGTAGTAAGTGTAATTACTTAATGATAGACTGTTTCCCCCATTGGAGTTTTATTCACTGATAGTTCCAGTAAACATCATGGAGAGCTGAGTGTGTATCTCAGTGGTAGAGAGCTTGCCTGGCATGTGCAAGGGCCAGGATTAATCCCCAATGTCACATAAAAAACAAGCGAACAAATAAAAGCATCATGGAACACTGCACTTTACTGCACTGAACACTTAGCGGTTTGGTGCAGTAAAAACAGGAACAATATAGAAAAGTTAGAATGAAAGACTGCCAGAATTATGAAAAGTAAATGATGTTTGCATTCCTATGTAAAAGAAAAAACCCTACTATTTTTGTTACTTTCTTTATGTGAAAAACAGACAATAGAAATGAAAAATAAGGATATATTTTCAGCTCCGAGAGGGTGTTATTTTTTCTTCATATTGATGAGGCATCCAGCTAAAAACACTTCATTTTTAATTCAACTTTTTCAAAATACTTTTATACTTGGTAACTTGTTTTTACCCTAGTCTACAGCAAAGAGAGATGAGTAAGAATTTATATCTGCCTTACTAATTAAAATATAAAATAACGATACTGAAAAAAATACTAAGGGGATCTACCTAAATGTCTATAACATGAAATAAAATAAATTCTTAATTTTTTGATCCCTAAACTGACTCCTCTTCTACCAGCTTTATTTACATGATTTTCCCACTTGAGGGGTCATTGAAAAGAAACCTTTGAACCTTGCAACAGCTATTCAGTAATAAATTCTCAATGAAGAGTGGCAACATAATCCAATATAGTCAGATGTTACTATCTTTTTCAAAGTCAGAACTGATTTTGCTCTACAAACTTGCTGAAAGAAACCACTTGGTAAGAAGAAAAAGTAGCTTCTAGAGATGGTAAGAAGAAAAATACAAGCTTCTAGAGATGATGTGTTTAGGATATAACATGTAAATCAAGGGACCTCTTATTAGAGAGTAACGAGCTAAATCACAGGAGATGTATCAGCAGTCAAACTGAAAGCGCCCTTCTCTCCTTTCTCTTTTACCTCAAAGCTATCACTTAGTGAAAGTTATACTTGATATAAGAAATGCTTGTTGTTAGGTGCCATTGAGTCGTGTCTGACTCATAGCAATACCTATAGGGTTTTCAGTGGCTGGTTGTTTTGAGATTGCCTTGGGAGTGGATTGCCATGTCTTTCTCCCATTTTTGAGGTGCTGGGAACTGAACTTAGGACCTCAGAGACTGCAGAGTGGCGCTCTACCAACTGAGCTAAATCCCAGCCCCCAAGAAGTGCCAGTTATCATTTATTGGACTAACTCGTGCCATTTGTAGTTTATTCTGGCTGAAATGAATTAAATTTGACTCTCTAGCATATTTTCTTATTTATTTATTTATTTATATTTATTTTTTTGCTGTACTGGGGGTTGAACCCAGGGCCTTGCGCTTGCATTTTTTGCAAGTGCTAGACCACTGAGCGGCACTCCCAGCCCTTTTTTTTTTTTTTTAAACTTTCTGAGACAGGGTCTCGCTAAGTTACACAGACTGCCTCTGGTCTCAAACTTGCTATCCTCCTGCCTCCACCTCCCGAGCTGCTGGGATTATAGGCATGCACCACTGCGCCCGGCTTCTATTATATTTTCGAATAGTTTTTAATAAAAATATTAAAACATGAATAATGGAAGGGATGGGCTTGTTTTATCCAGGTTTGAAAGTTAGACTATTCTTTTGGTAAATATGGAATTGTAACCTCCCTAATTAGAGCATTAACCCATAGTTGGGTGAGATCAGATCTTGGAAAAGCTGGAAAGTTGATTTAGTAGAATGTCTGTTGTTCCTAGAGTGAAATAACCTAAATCTGAGTTCAGCTTCTTAACAAATGACCTTAGGTATATCATTTAAACCTCACTTTCCTTGTTTATAAATAGAGAATAAAATTAACGACTTCAAAGGCCAGAGGAAGTCTTTATAAAATCAATTTAAAAATTGCAGTTGTTTATATATGAAGTATGACTATTAATTGAAAAGACATTTGTAGTTCATGTAAATCTTAGAATAATATCAGTAATCTAAATTTAATTTCTAGAGTTATAGCTGTAGGAGTATCTTTGTCACTACTAGCAACAACTTTTCAGATGATATTTGATGAATGAGCTTAAGTTTGAACTGACAGGTTATCTCAGCACATTTCTTCTTGGGTTGGTTGCATCAAGTCTGCATAGCCTGGTTTAACTTTCTCTTGCAGTTTTCAGTAGTAGGAGATAGATCCCCTATTTTGCTTTGTGTTAAGAAGAGATCTTTCATGTCCTCCTCTGAGCTACACACTGCTAATGTGATTTATACTCCAGAAGAGTATAGGCAGATATTTTCTATGGGAAATTTTGTTTCTCTGTGACTTTACATACCTCACTCTGGGTCATGTCTAAAAGCAGACTGCTTGTTTTATAATTGTATTTATTTTGTCATTGTTGTTTAGGAATAGCACTTACAGCAGAAGTATGCTTGCTCAGATAAAAATATATGTATTTATTCAAGTGTACTCCAAATAAAGTATTAGTTTGCCTGTCCTGTTTTATCCTTGATTCTGTAGTAATGAATTTATTTTCCTAGAGAATAAAACCCCACAAGTACTGTTTGATATATTTGGTTCAATTCAAAATCAGTTTACTCATTTAGATACACATGTATATTGAAAATATTAATTGTGCATTGTTTTAAAGAAATGTCTTAGGTTGAGTGTATTGTGGTTAATTATCTACACATATATGTTGTTATGTTGGGAGAAGGACCCCACCAGCCCACTCTGAAAAAACAATCAGCCATTGAAAACCCTATGAATAGCAGAGAAGCACTGACAATACTGTTTCCCCCATTGTATGTAGGGTCCTATGAGTTGGACACTAACTTGACATCACTTAACAACACCAACAACATATATTATTATGAGCATTGTCTCCAGATGAAGAATAATTCTAAATCTCTTTCTAGGTCTTAAAGGTTTACCAACAAGCCATGTAACTTTATGATTATTAGTAACTAGCTTGTGACAAAGTTCCCCTTTCTATCTTTACATTTTTATAATGAGATCAGGGTTATATAATGAAGCTTGTTTTATTTCACTCATTTGTCTGTATGAGGAAGCTGGATGACCAAATATAAAGGAGTCAGACATTTAAGTGTGCTCTATAAGCAGTTGGGCTTTGACTTTTGATGGACTAATTTATTTTGGAAATTATCAAACGTTTAATGTGTGAGTCTTTCCATATGTAGAAAAGACTTGTTATTGTGTAATAGTATAAACAGTGACTATTGGTCTGAGAAGATAGATTTCACCTGCCTTTTGCCATTGGTTTAATAGTAATATCCTTTTTGTAATTAAAAGTATAATAATAACCATTTAGAAAATAAAAAGGTATTGTATCAGTATTCAAACAGAGGACACTTATCTAATATTGGACACAGAAAGTGCTAGAGGAAGTGACTTCCAGGCACTCACATGTGAAATAGGTTATAGTACTGTCCTGGCCCCCACTTTTGTAAATCTCAGTACTTTTTCCCACAGAAAAAGAAATGGGAAGATCTTACTGTTCTGTCTAAGTGATTTGAGTTCAGAAGTGTTTTCAAGGGAGATGATAAAGAGTTTAGGATACTAGGAAAAAAACAAACAAACAGGGAAAACCATAATATAGATGGACTTTCCTACTTTTGGTACTGGTGGAAACTCTTAGAAGGCTTGCCGTTATTTTTTGGGAAAAAAATTCCCAGGAGAGAAATGGAACAAGGGATCGTAGCTATAATAATGATAGATGATCTCTATGTTTCAAAATAATCAGTGGGGCATTATTTAAATGGAAATGATCACAAGTCCAGAAGGTAGTCAGGTGCTTGTGTTATGAAGCAAGCAGCATAGAACTGAGTGAGGATGGAAACAAAAGGATTGCTTTTAAAGGCTTAGTGTTTAGTCTCCAGGATCTTAAAATGACATTTCCTATTCAATTGAACCATTCACTCATTTAACATATATTTACAGAACATCTACAATTTGACAGATGCTGTTTTAAGTGAAGACTGTAGCAATGCAAAAACCAGGTTGTGTTTGTATGGAATTTATGTTCTAGAGGGGAAGAGAGTTGATGAATTATAAGGCCAGATAGTGATATGTGCTTAGTAGAAAGCCAAACTAAGATCAAGGAAGAGAGATTAATCCGACACTGTCTTGTACTTGCTGGTCAGGAATGCTTCTCTTTCATTGTTCATTAATCTATTCATCTGAGCACTTATTAGTAGTAGTAAGAATTATCCATCTCAAACAAGACAGATGCAGGAAATCATGTGAGTTTTATGAAGTTAGAATTCATTTTCTTATGCAAAACAAAACAAAACAAAACAAAAAAACCAAGATTGAACAAATGTAGTTAAGATTCCTTACTGGCTCACAAAAATCACCTTTGGCCCATGTTAAAATACAACTGTGGTACAGGTAGGAGCATGTGTTCTGATTCTTGCTAGAAGAAGAAACCAAGGTTCAGGGGGAAAAGGAGCAAAGAATTCTTTCTTGGGTATTTGGTAGCTATCTTGAGGGCAGAGTTTTTAAAGACACTGTGTTTGTTTTCACATTCTACAGACTTTCAGCACCTGAGACTTACTTTACATCTCCTCCTTCCCCATGTCATCTCCTCATTTCTTGTCAGTTCTACTATTAAGTAGTGCTTTGAGGCTTTCAGCATTTCCTTTATCTTGGGTTCTCCCCTGTTACCATTTGAGTGGAGCAGTTTGAACTGCTTCTCTTAAGTGGATGATTGATCTACAATGTGAGCACAGTCCTTAACTTGAACAAAGGAATTTGCATTTTCTAAAGAAAAGAGGATACTTGAATCACTAATCACTGGGGTTTTCAGCTACCTAACAAAACTGGTGAAAATAGCCTATAGGGGTACTGCTGTGGGCAGAAGCCTTGGGTTGGAAAGGTCTAAACTTCCTTTCAGTCTATGGCACAGGTCAGCCTTGCTTTACACATTTTTCTCTTCCCATTATGAAAAAATGTACAATTTTCTTCTCTGATGGCACCCAGGCTAGTAATGGAAGAGAGACAGAATAGGAGCAAAAGGCATTTTTATTTTCTGACTTTTACAAGTTGGGAGTTTGTAAGTGAGGGGGAGTGAAGATAGAGTTCATGCTATTGGCCTGCCGCTACATGTAGGTGGGAACATGTAACAATGACAGTAATGGTGATAATATTAATGACTGTGTATTCTGATTTTCTAAGTATACTAGAAACTTCATGTGCATTTATTATATCATTTGGTCCTTACCACAGTCATGTGGAGTTCACTGTAACATTATTCATAAAGAAAGAAAGCAGAGTGCTGAGAGGTTAAGGCATCTGCTTACAGTTACCCCACTAGTAAGTAGAGTTGGGATTCCAACTTGGGTTTATGTGATACTCAGTTCTTTTTCTCTTCCCTACCATTGTATCAGGGGCTGGGGTTTAGCTCAATTGGTAGAGCATTGCTCTGCACTTTCTGAGGATCCAGGTTTGATCCCCAGCACTGCCAAAATGAGAAGAGGACATGGCAATCCACTCCCGAAAACAATCTTGAAACCATCAGCCACTGAAAACCCTAGGAGGGTCCCTATGAGCTGGACTTGACTCAACTGTACCTAACAACAACAGCCATTATCCCAGAAATGAGTAATTGATGATTGCACATGAACTAGTTCCTTGTTAGACGTAAGCTGTGCTAACTCAGGATCACCAGATGGCTTCTGTTGTGTATGCCAAGACAGATGGGCTAGGCCACAGAGGAAGCAGTCTGGCAGGCGGAGTTCTGGTTGAATGATTTTTTTCCCCCATGTCAGATCACCAGGCTCAGGGATAGCTGAACAGCAGCAGCTCTCTGGGCCTTTGGTGCTTGGGCTCTGTCCTGGGTTTGCTAATGCTGGGCTCCTTCCTTCTTTTGAGTATTTAGAATCATGAACAGGGAGTTAGGGCACTAAGCTGACAGCTCTGTTGGTTCTTCTCATTATCAGCATTAATAAGGCCTGCTGCTGCAGATTTGACAGAAAGTCTTGTCTATTATTCACAACCTTTATCTGTTTATATTTTCTTTTTTATGGAGATACTTTCACTGGTTGTTTGTTTTATCTCTTATGAAAATACCTAGTGAGAAATCTGTGGTTTTAATGCTTTTGTTTTTCTTAGGGCCCCTGACAGATCTTTGACCATGGTTGTACAACCAGTTATTCAGGTATTTCAATAATTGTCTGCATTAATTTTCCCCCCACTTTTTCAGGGAGTTCAGGAATACGCAGTGTAGCCCAGGTTGCTATATTTGGAATGTAGAATGATCTTCTTTTCTCAAGTGAAAAACATCCTAGTTGAGTTGGCAAAAAGAGTTACTTTGATTATGTAGATGGGAGGCTGCATTTTGGTTTTCCAGTATTTTCCAGTCAGCCAGTTTCAGTTTCCTTTATTCCCTCTGTAATGTGAAGTGTGAGGTGCTACACTTTTTATACTGTTACTCTTCATCCAGATGCACATGTATTACTGAAGCCCAAGCCTGAAGGAATAGAATTATTCCATTATGAGGTATTTGCATATAGTTTATGATATGTCCTCTGTTATCAAAGATGATTCTTCCATAAAGGTTCCTACTTTTGTGTCATAAATTTTATTGCTACTGAAGACCAAATGAAAGAGTTTAAATGTAGGAGTCTGTAGGGCCTATACATGATCTCACTTCTGCTGCTGTCTAGAAGTATAACTTTTGATAAATTATTTTTGTGGAGTTTAGTTTCCTAGTTTATAAGTTAAATCTATTATTAAGATATTTTTAAGGATCTTTTTCCATCTCTCGTAGTCTGAGGTTGAATTAATATAGACTGCAAAGAAACACATTCTAGTACTAAAGAAGTAAGACCATTTCTCCCTTCATTTTGTTAGTCTTTGTTTCATACATTTTGGAAGTCTATTATTGGTACATAAATGTTTATAATGGTTATATCTTCTTGCTGTTTTGAACTTTTTATTAGTAGATAATGTCCTTCTTGGTATCTTATAAACTTCTATGATCTAAGATCGGCCTTTGCTGTCTTACTTACTACTTGCATGGACTATCTTTTTCTATTCCTGCACTTTCTATTTGTGTCTTTGCGCCTGTAGCTGTACCACTGTGGCATCCGATCCAGTCATCTCAGAAGCTAAGCAGGGTCAGGCCTAGTTAGTACTTGGATGGGAGACCACCTAGGAATACCAGGTGCTGCAGGCTTGGGAGAAGGACCTGACAACCCACTCCCCCCAAAAAATCAGCCATTGAGAACCCTATGAATAGCATAGAGGCACTAACAATACTGTTTTGTCTGTTGTATGTAGGTTCTTTATGAGTCGGACACAGACTCAGTGGCACCTAACAGCAACAACTTATGTCTTTTGATCTAAAGTGAGTCCTTTGTAGATGTAATATAGTTGGAGCTTGTGTTTCTTTCCATTCTGCCAATCTGTGTATTTTTATTTGGAAAATTTAATCTATTTATATTTAAAGAGTTGATCGATAAAGAGAGATTGAATTTGTCATTTTGCTACTTATTTCCCATAGGCTTTATTACTTTTCTCCCTCATTTCCAACATTACTGTCTGTCTTTGTGTTTATTTGATTTTTTTTTTTTGTGTGTGTGTGTGTGTGTGTGGTACTGGGGGTTGAGCCCAGGGCCTCACACTGGCATGCTCTGCAAGTGCTGGACCACTGAGCTACACCCTCAGCCCATTTTTTTGCTTTTTGTGGGACAGGGTCTCACTAAGTTACACAGACTGCCTCTGATCCCCAACTTGAGATTCTCCTGCCTCTGCCTCCCCAGCCGCTGGGATTATAGGTGTGCGCCACCGCGCCCAGCTTGTTTATTTGATTTTTAGTAGTGAAACTTGAATTCCTTTCTTATTTCCTTTCATATATATTCTATGGCTGCTTCTTTGTGGTTACCATCAGAGATACATATAACATTCTAAAATTGTAACACTTTTATTTGAATTTATATCAGCTTAACTTGAGTATCATACAAAAACTCTGCTGTTTAACAACTCTCTCCCACTCTTTTTGGTTGTTGATGTCATGAAATTATATCTTTATGCATTGTGTGCCTAAAAACATAAACTAATAATATTTTTAAATGACTAGTCTGTTAAGTTAGCTGGAAAAATGTGGAGTTACAAACCAAAATGACAACAATACTAGCTTTTAGACTAATTTTTTAAATAGGTTAGTTTCATAAATCATGTAGTAAATAGAAAATGATGCAACAAACCATTGTTCCAATAATACTAGCTTTTATAATTAGCCATGCATTTACCTTTATTGAGGTGTTTATTTTTTCACATGGTTTAAGTTACTGTCTAGTATCCTTTCATTTCACTGCATAGGACTTCCTTGAGCATTTATTTCAGGGCAAGTCTTATGGTACCAACCCTTTCAGCTTTTGTTTATCTAGGAATATCTTATTTTCTCCTTCACTTTTGAAAAACAGTTTTACTAGATGTAGGATTCTTGGTTGACAATTTTCTTCTTTTGCATTTTGAATATGTCAACCCACTCACTGCCTTCTGATTGCCACACTGTCTGATGAGGAAATCTGCTTACTGTATTTTTGAGTATCCCATGTATATGATGAGTATTATCTTGCTGCTTTCAAGATTCTCTGTCTTTGGTTTTTCAGAGTTTGATTAAAATGTGTTGCTGTGGATCTCTTTGGGTTCATTTTATTTAGAGTTTGTTAAGCTTTTTGGTGGATGCTTATATTCCTGCCTTTCATCAAATTTAGCAAGTTTAGCAAATTTAGCAAATTTAGCAAGACTTCAGCCAGTTTTTCTTCAAATATGCTCTATACTCCTTTCTCTTCTACTTTTGGGATCCTGTAATGCATTTGTTAGTCTGCTTGGTTTCGTGTTCTCGGTTCGCTTTTTCTTCATTCTTTGTTTCTCAGACTTGATAATTCCTTTTGGCTTTTTCTTTATTTTTTTATCATTATTAGTGGTTGAACTCAGGGCCTCATACATGTTAGGCTAGTGCTCTATCACTGAGCTGTACTAACCCCTTTTTCTATTTTTTGTTTTGAGATAGGGTCTTGCTGAGTTGTGCAGGCTATGTCTGGCCTGCAACTTTTGATTGTCCTGCCTTAGCCTTCCCAGTCACTGGGATTACAGCTGTGCACCATGGCACCCAGCTGAGAATTCCATTGTTCTATGTTGACATTTGTTGATTCTTTTGTGGGCTCCAGATTTTCTTTTGTTAAGATGCTATGTATCTTTATTGATATTTCTCTTTTGTACATAACATTGTTTTCTTAACTTTCTCCAAATCTTTCTTTAGTTCATCAAGTATCTTTCAGACAGTTGTTTTATGCTCTTTGTACAGAATACCTACCATCTGCTCTTTTATGTTGATTTATTTTTTTCCTTTTAGTGAGCCACACTTCCTGTTCTTTGGTATGCCTTGTGATTTTTTAAAAACTGTACATTTGAATTTAATAAAGTAGTCGCACTGAAAGTCAAATTCTTCCCTTCCTCAAGGTTTGCTGACTTATTTATTTATTTATTTATTTTTGATTGTTGTAGGCTCTCTCTGTGCCAAGGATCACCTGAGGTGTAAACTTAAGGTCTTCTCAGGCCATTTCTGAACCTAGACCTTTCCCTAGGTATGAATGGTCACTTTCCTCATGTATGCAGTTGCTTCTGGTATCCAAATTTTTAATGTCTGGTTCTCAAAGTGGAAAAAAAGAAAAATGAAGTTATTTCAGTTAGAGTGGGAGGGAGTTGCAACACTGGGGAATGGGGCAATGGTGGCTGCCCACCTCTTAGATTAGAAGCAGCAATCAATGATTAGAGCAAGATTCCTAAGATTAAGGACAGGATTCTTTCTGTGTACCCTGCCTTCTGCACGCTATGTGTAAGTTACTCTGGGAACATATGCACACCTGCCTCATAGGGGGTTAAGGGTGGGGGACAAGTAGTTACTCCTGTGCTAAGAGCTAAAGTGACCCAAAGTAATCACCATTGTTCATCCAAGCCTTCTCCTGGAAGTTGCAAGCCTTCAGAAGACTTCAGAGTTCCAAAATACATCAGACATATTCTGTCAGTGTATAGTGAGTGGGGGATAGATTCCTGGACCTACCCCACCATCTTCTCAGATTCCTAAAATGTTTGCTTTTTTGTGTTCTGCTTTTTTTTGTTTGTTGATTTATTTGTTTATTAAAATAGAATGAGATGTTCAAGATCAATGGATTGGCTAAATGTCTTAGAGACATCTCCTATACTTCCTTCAAGAATGTGCCAAGGCATCTAGTAAGGCTTTCGAGACTGGAAATAGAAGCATGAATCCTAAAATGGCCAGCTGATAATTCAGAGGATTGTGTTTGCCTCATACCTATTTAAGTATAACTGAATCCTCTTGCTAGTTTATTGTATAGAATATGATCTGAGTCTCTAAAAGAATAGAAAGCTGAGGTCTTACTGAGCTTATAAATAAGTTTTAGGAAGTGTTTTGTTGTTGAGGATAGTGGTAGGTTTTCTTTGTTTTTGTATTTGCTTTTGAGTGTGTGTGTGTGTGTTTGATAGTTAACATTCTCAGTGGATCTCAGTTTCTTTTAAGAATTCCTTTCATACTTGCTTGTGGTATACAGGGAAAGAAATCTAGATTTTTCATTTACTGTGACTATTGATTGTTGTTGTTGTTGTTAGGTGCCATTGAGTTGGGTCCACCTGATAGCGACCCTATGTGCAATAGAACAAAACATTCCCCAGTTCTGTGCCAAGCAAACAATCTTTTTTATGTTTAAGTCCATTGTTCAGCAACTGTGTCAATCCATCTAGTTTAGGATCTTCCTTTCTTTTACTGACCTGCCACTCTCCTAAACATGATGTCCTTCTCTAGGGATTGATCCCTCTTTATAGCATATCTAAAATATGTAACACACAGACTAGTAATCCTTGCTTCCAAGGAGCATTCTGATTGCACCACTGTTAGGACAGATCTGTTGGGTCTTTTGGCAGTCCATGGTATATTCAGTAATCATCCCCAGCACTATAATTCAAAAGCACCAATTCTCCTGTCTCCCTTATTTGGTGTCTAACTTTCACAACTGTGTGATGCAACTGAGAGTACCATGGCATGAGTCAGGTGCACTTTGGGTTGCGATGTCACATGTTTACCTTTCAACTCTTTAAATAGGTATTTTTCAACAACTTTTCCCAGTTCAATGCGTCTTTTGATTTCTTGACTGCTGCTTCTGTGGGTGTTGATTGTAGAACCAAGGAAAGCAAAATCTTGGGCAGCCTCAATCTTTTCTGAATTTATGCAGTCTATTGACCCAGTTGTAAGGATTTTTATTTTATTGATGTTGAGGCACAATTCATACTGAAGGTTATGTTCTTTGATATTCATCAGTAAATATTTCAAATCCTCTTCATTTTCAGTAGGTAGAATTGTGTCATTGCATAATACAGGTTGTTAATGAGTCTTCCTCCAATCCTGATGTTGTGTTCTTCTTCATAAAGTCCAGCTTCTTGGATTATTTGCTCAGTGTAGAGACTGAAGAGGTATGGTGAAAGGATACAGCTCTGACACACACCTTTCTTAACTTTAAACCAGGCAGTGTTTCTTTGTCCTGTTTAAATGACTGAGTCCTGGTCCATGTACAGATTCCTCATGAGTACAATTAAGTACTCTGGTCTTCCCATTCTTTGTGATGTTGTCCATAATTTGTTATGATCCACACAGTCAAATGCCTTTGCATAGTCAATAAAACACAGACATCTTTCTGGTATTCTCTACTTTGGGTTAATATGCATCTGACATCAGCAATGATTCCACCCACTGTTGGGAATCTGGCTTGATTTTCTGGCAGTTTCCTGTCTACATACTGCTACAGTTGCTTTTGAATGATCATTTGTAATATTTTGCTTGTCTGTTATATTAATGATAATTTCCACATTTGATTAGATCCCCTTCCTTGGGAATAGGAACAGATAAGGATCTCTTCCAGGCAGTTGGCCAGGTAGGTAGCTGTTTTCCAGTTTTCTTGGTATAAATAAGTTAGCACCTCTAGTGCTGCATCAGTTTGTTGAAACATCTTTATTGGTATTCTAGCAACTCCTGGAGACTTGTGTTTTGCTTATTCCTTCAAGGCAGTTTCCACTTCATCCTTCAGTAGCATTGGTTCCTGATTTTATACAACCTATTGAAGTCCCCAAACAACTGGCCATTGAAAACCCTATGAATAGCAGAGAAGCACCATCAGATATAGTGCTGGAAAATGAGCTCACCCTGGTTGATGACACTGAAATGATGCCTGGGGAAGAGTTACCTTCTCAAAGTAGAGTCTCCCTTAATGATGGGAATGGGATTAAGTCCCGGGGACCTTCATTTGCTAATGTGGTACAACCCAAAATGTAGAGGGAGAACTGTAGAATGTACGTAGTGTGAATCTAGGAAAATTAGAAATCATCAAAAGGGAAATGGGGTGCATAAACATTGACATAGGCATCAATGAGCCAACATGGACTGGCATGGGTCATTTTTAATCAGATAGTCTACTATGTCAGGAATGACAGATTAAAGAGAAATGAGTTGCATTCATTATCAAAAAAGGCATCTCAAGATCTGTTCTGAAGTACAGTGCTGTCAGTGATAGAATAATATCCATGTCTACAAGGAAGGACAATTAATATTGACTATTATTCAAATTTACACATCCATCACTAAGGCAACAAATGAAAATAGGGAAGATTTTTACTAGTTTCTGCAATTTAAAGTAGATTAAACATGCAGCTAGGTTGTACTGATAATTTCTGGTGGCTGAAATGCAAAAGTTGGAAATGAAGAAGGCTCAGTAGTTGGAAAATATGGCCTTCGTGACAGAAACGATGCTGGAGATTGCATGATAGAATTTTGTGATACCAATGACCTTTTCATTGCAAATACATTTTTTCACCAACATAAATGGCAACTGTACACATAGACTTCACCAGATGGAACATACGGGAAGCAACTGACCACATTTGTGGAAGGAGATGATGAAAATGCTCAATATCAAAAGTCAAAACAAAACCAGGTGCTGATTGTGGATCAGACCATCAACTGCTTATATGCAAGTTCAAACTGAAACTGAAGAAAATTAGCACAAGTGGCTAAGAGCCAAGGTCTGACCTTGACCATATCCCACTTGAGTTCAGAGACCACCTCAAGAACAGACTTGGTGCCTTAGACACTAATGATCAAAGACCAGATGAGTTGTGGCATGACATCAAAGACATCATTCATGAAGAAAGGAAAAGGTTATTAAAAAGACAGGAAAAAAGTAAAAGACCAAATTACATGTCAAAAGAGACTCTGAAACTTGCTCTTGAATGTCAAGCAGCTAAAGTAAGAGGAGGACATGATGAAATGAAGGCACTAAACAGAAGGTTTCAAAAGGCAGCCTGAGAAGACAAAATCAGGTGTTATAATGACATGTGCAAAGAACGGGAGATAGAAAGACCAAAAGGGAAGAACGTGCTCTGTTTTCTTAAGGTTAATGAATTAAAGAAAAAATTCAAGCTGTGATTGGCAATAGTGAAGGATTCTACAGGGAAGATATTAAATGATGCAGGAAACATCAGAGGAAGATGGAAGGAATACACAGAGTCATACAAAAATAATTGACTGTTGCTAGTGGCTGCCAAAATGACCTCATAGTTGTATATTGACAAATTATTTTAGATAAGTTTATGTGAGTGAGAAAATTTCACGTCTACCATTTAACCAACTGTATGATGAGCCGTTTGTGTGTTTATGGGTCTTGTTTTTCCCATCTGCACATTACCTTGACTGTTGATTGTAATTTACTGAGGGGATTTATGTAATGTTCTTGGCACAATGATCATTAGGATAAAGAAGGCTGGACTACTTAACAGTTTGTCTAGTACACTTCTGCTGGGCAGGCCTGGAGGACGCTGGTGATGTTGAACACAGCCTCTTGGTACACAGACCCAGATTGCTGGGTGGGCACATGATTGCAGCTGGGCGGCTAAGCTTATCTTCTTAGAGACTTAGTTATTGATCTGCAGTTGATATCTATGTGTGGTAGAACTGTGCAATGTGCTTAAATTTGGGAGCTGTGGGGCAGCCACCTTCCTCTAACATGAGCCTCACATTAACATCACTTGACTTTTCCCTTTCACTTTCATTACACATCCCATCCACCTGCAAGGTCTTTTCACTTCCACCTTTGCTTCCAACTCTTACTGCTCCTCACTTTCACCACTTCCTCATCCTTTCCACTGCCACATTCACCTGTCAGTCTCCTGTCTAGCCGTTTATCTTTGTCTCTGATCTGTTCTTAGCAATTGAATGAATCTTCTAAAGCCTGCTTTGTCATGTCCTGTCCCTGTTCTACCTTAAACCTTCCTCTTATCTTTCTGTCTTATTCTGAGTAAAACCCAGTGACCATTAGCACTGCACTGAGGCCCTGCCTGTTCCACCGCCTGGCTGCTCCTCTGTCACCTGTGACTTTCTTCCTTGCTCCTTGCAGTACTGCCCCTTGCTGTGCAAGCATGTATGCCTCAGGGCATTTGTACACACAGAACCTTCTGCTGAGCCTGTCTTTTCTTTGGATATTCATGTGAAGACTTCCCTCCTTTCAGTCAGAATTCTGCATAAATATCATCTCTCCAGGGCGTCCTTCCCAGCCTGAATTCAAATGCTCCTCCATTCCCTACTTTTCCTTGTAGCACTCACTTCCCATCTACAATTGTTTTATATTTATTTGTCTCTTACTTTAAAAATGTATGCTCCATAAATCAGGAATTCATATTGTTTATACCTACATCCCTAGGGACTAGAAGGATGCCTGACATCAGTAAATACTAATTTTTGTTTGATAATGAATAAATGCAACCAGAAACTATGACCACTTGGGAGTTGAGATGTATGAAACTTTACTGGTTAAGTATTTTAAAAAATAGCATATTTCTGTAATATTGAAGTGCTTTGTGTTTTGCATTTTATTGTTTAAAACAAAGTCATATCTTACAATTAATTCCTATCTTTCATATGGTAGGTTAACCTTGAGCTGTTAATAGATTCGTCAACATCCCATTCTAAATTATACATTTTAAGCAAGACACTGAGCCTGCAGTTGGGAGGGTTACCAACACATTTCTGTACTTTATCAAATATTAAATAATAATAGATATGTAATTTGTTGCTTGGAAGTATTTCCTTTTCCTCAATGGGGTAGAGACTTTTGCTGATTTTATTCTTCTGTATCCATTAATGTATTCTTAGACATTACTTACATTGTACTATAAATGATAGTCATACTATAAATGCTATGTTTATAGTGGTTTTGATGTTTAAAATTATATTTTGTTTTATCAATTTAGCAAAATATGCTGATGTGTAAAATTAATATGTATTTTCTAAATCATATAATTAAAATCATGCAGCTTTCTGTTTGCTCATATCTTTAGAATTTTACATTTATTCTGATCACATTATCTTGTGTTCAGAATTAATCTCAATATTTTGCAAATGTTGAGCTTAAGTTTAGGAAATATGAAAAAGAAGAGGAAGAAAAAAGAAAGAAATTTTCAGCTCTTTAAAAAAGTATATTTTATAACTTAATAAGTTGCACAGGCTGTGTCTGGCTTCAAACTCACAATCTTCCTGCCTCAACATCCTTAGTTGCTGGGTGTGCAGGTTTGCCTCACATTGCCCATCTCTATCATCATCATCATCATCATCATCATCATTATTATATTTTATTTTTACATTTCTAGAGGCTTGAACGCAGAGCCTTGCACGTACTTTGCAGATGCTCTGCCACTGAGCCGCACCCTTAGCCCCTTTAAAATTTTTTATCTTGAGACAGGGTCTCACTAAATTACACAGGCTGTCTCTGGCCTTGAACCTACGATCCTCCTGCCTCTCGTCTTGAATCATTAGGATTACAGGTATGTGCCATCACACCCAACACTCTTTTTTTTGTTTTTTTGAATATGAGACAAAAAGAAACTTCTCTTTTCTTTACACTACTGTTATTTTCATGTGTTCTTCTGCTATGCCAGGATAAAAATTTCTTTCCTTCTTTTCCTTTTTCATTCCCCTTGTCTGTGTATCTGATACACATACATGTGCATATCATACCTACAAACCCAAACAGTGCTGAAGCTAAACTGGTCATAATGTACTATATATATATACACACATACATACATACTATATTGCCCATATCATTAAACTATTTTAAAACATTTTTATACCTACTTCTTATTATTGTTAGGTGCTATTGAGTTGGGTACAACTCATAGCGACCCTATGTAAAACAGAATGAAACACTCCCCAGCACTATGCCATGCACATGATCTTTGTTATGTTTAGGACCATTGTTGTATGCCTACTTAATGTGTAAATGCCATAATTTGTATAATTGGACCACTGTTTTTGGAGAATTATTTTGTTTTGCTGTATAGCAGTCTTTTAATAAATCTATTCCAGGGATTTTTTGTTTTTTTGTACTTTAACTTGCTGAATATATGTTGTGCTTTGAACCGTATTTAAACATGACACATGTAAGTCACTTTTTCTTCTCTAAGAGCTCTTCATTCTGAGAAAGATCCACTGCCTCTGCTGTGCCTTCTTTCTCTTACAGTCCTTTTCACTTGACTCTGCTGGAGCACTTGGCATTCCTATTAGGATTATTTGTTTTCTTTCATGCTTCCCCCACCTGGCCTTGAGGAAGGTCTAGACCTGGGTTTGGTTACTCACTAAATATTTGGTTCACTCAATTATTCAGCTTCTCTACACAATAGTTCTATGACTTCTGTAAACTTGAACTTCCTTATCTGTAAGGTAAGTGTATTTTCCTCACTAATTATATATTGAAGATAAATGAAGTAACAGTAGTAGATATTGGTTAATATAGTCCTAGAACCAAAGTTGATGCTTAGTCACTAACCTGTTGCCTTCAAGTCTTTGCTCAAATGTTTTCTTTGAATATGAGTAAGCCTGTCTGGGAGCTGCAAACAAATTAAGTTGCAATCAAATCTCACCCACCACTATTAATCTCCCTTACTCTGTTTTCTCTGTATCATTTATCACTTTCTAACATGTATGATTAACTTATTATTAGGTCTACTCATCTAACATGTGTGATTAACTTATTATTCGGTCTACTTATTGTTACTACGCATCAGAATGGGAAAGGCAGAAATGTTTTTTGCTCAATGAGGTATCCCAAGTTCATTGATAGTAGCTGCATTTATTGGTTGCTTCATAAATATTTGTTGAACAAATGTGTTCTTTTGAAGTGTCAAATGAATAAAAATGTTTGAGGAATGATTACAAATTTCTCACTATTTGTGGTGCAAGAGACTCTGTGAAAAGAATCTATAACTTTTCCAGGCTCAGCAGGACATTTTTCAGGCTCTATATCCTTAGTTAGTCCTTAGTTACTATTTGTGGCTGCTTTGGACTGGAATCTCTGTTTTCTACCTTGCATTTACCTTCGATATTGGTTTTCTGGGGCTTCTATCACATAGTACTACAGATGGGGTAGTATAAGCAATGGAAACTATTTTTCTTATGATTCTGGAGGCTGAGTCCAAGGTCAGGGTGTAGGTAGCATCAGTTTCTTCAAGGACTTCCGCCATTGACTTGCAGGTGGGTAACCATTCTCTCTGTGTCTTCCACATGTTCTTTCTCGTGTGCTTCTGGGCAATAACTTCTCATAAAGACACCAGATTGGATTAGGGTTTGGACTTATGACCTCATGTACCCTGATTACCTCTTTAAAGGAGGTCTCCAAGTACAGTCCCAAGTACAAGGTCTCCAAGTACAGTCCCATTCTGAGATGCTGGCAGTTAGGACATCAACTTATGAATTTGAGAGGTATGAAATTTAATTGATAACACCTTTCATTTTTTCTGACCCATTCTGAAAGTTACCTGATGGGACCATCTAACCTTTTGTGGTTCTGGTAAGTGTCTTTTGATGACCTTTTACTTGGCCAGTCATTTTTTCCTCCCCACTACCTCCGTCTACATACCTAACCCTCTCTCCAGTCCATACTCTCAGGAATCTTTCAGAAAAAGATATTTAAAGGAGAGATTCTTTTCATTCGTGATAGTTTCTAATCTTTTGAGCATGTCAATTTGGTTTGGTTTTAGGAGATAATATGGATCAAAGATGGTAAATTAGTATACAGGATTATTTATTAGATGTTAAGGAATACTTTCCTAGGACAGTATAAAAACACGAATGTTGTATAGATACAAATAGCATAATGTCTAAGTAGCTAAACAAAATAAACAGAATTACAAGGAGAAACTGACAAATCCACAATGGGAATAAGTGAATTTTTAATACGCTTTGCTCAGTAATTGGCAGATGTTTTCCACACTTCAGCACACATCATAGTTGTTTAGAGGGCTGGTTAAAACCCAGACTTCAAACCCAAGAATAAGTGGGGCTAGGTTTGAGTACATGCTCAATATTTTAAAATTTAGAAGATTCAGGTTTGGTCTGAGTTTAAATTGTATGTGTAGATATTAAAACAGATTGCTGAGCCCACTCTCCATTCTAGGGTTTCTGATTCTGTAGCTCTGTGGTGTGGTTGGAAGATTTAAATTTTCAGCATTTTCCATGTGGTTCTATGCTGCTGTTCTGGAAATCACCCTCTGAGAATCACTGATCAGAAAACCAGAAATTAGAAATTAGTAAGGACACAGATGTTCTTAAGAATAAATAGGAAACTTAAACTAGTGGGCCTATATAGATTCTTGTGTTCAATAATTAGATAATAAAGTATATATTTAGTTGTACAGTGATGGTAGAGGGAGGAGGATCGCAAGTTCGAGGCAGAGGCAGCCTGCATATCTTAGGGAGACCCTTTTTTCAAGATAGAAGAGTGAAAAATGGGCTGGGGATATGGTTCAGTGGCAGAGCACTTGCAAAGCATGCCTAAGGCTCTGGGCTCAACTCCCCTAGTACTGCAAAAAAAAAAAAAAAAAAAATCTTTTATGCTACATTTCATCATCATTTGTCTTCATTGAAAGTAACTTTTTAGTTACTTAGGATTTATACAAATGAATTTGATTTCCTTTCTCCTTTTAAAGTGTTAAATATTAAACTTCTCTAAATACACGTAAGAAAGCTGAACATAAATCCTTAGCATTAATGGCTAATATTTATTAGAAAACAGTTGATTGAAAGTGCAATGGTTTATGTATTATGAGTCTAATTACTTTTTTTCAAAGCAGACCAAACACTACTACCCCAAAGAAGGGAGACCTAAAATTTGTGGGTGTTTGTTTTTCTATTAATTTTGGAAATAATATAATTTGGCATTATTTTAAAAATGAACACTGAGGAAGGTGCTTAATTGCTTTTTATTTCTCTTACAATTAGTACATTAATTGGAATTACTTATATAGAGAGTGGAGGCATATAATCTCTTTATTTGTTTTCTAGAGCCATGTAAGGTTTTCTTTTCTTTATTTTTTTCAGATAGGATCTCTCTGTGTGGCCCTGGCTGGCCTTTTACTTATGATCTTCCTGCCTCAGTCTCTTGAGTGCTGGGATTACAGTTGAGCTTCACCACAGCCAGCTTCATTTAAAGTTTTAATACATAAAGATCTTTTATCATGCAGTGAACTAGATGATATTGTTTTAACCATCTTTAACACAAGCTAAGCTAACCATCCTGGTGTGAGGTGTACTGTTGTGAGTTTACCATGGTTAGTAGTGCTCTCTGGAATCATGTGCCCCCCCCACGATTTCTTTCTATGTCTTCCTTCCAACTGTACTTACTGAAGTCCTGTCAGCCTTATTCAGCTTTGTCCTTCCCACCTACTGACCTGTTCGTTGTCCCTGGGCCAGTTGTGTTCTATTGCTGATCTCATAGGGCCTTAGTGATTCCTGGCTGCTCCCCTTACCTGAAGATTGGATGCCCTGAGGAGACTGGTCTTCATCACAGAACTTTCCAGAGGCAGCCTGTTTTCCTATTTCCTCTGAGTGAGAGAGAGGTGGAGATGGTGGCAAACTTTTTCTTCCAAGGACTGGATCCAGAGTCTGATGATGCCAGGTCTCTGCAGTGTCATTATAACTGCCTACTCACACCCTCTGCTGCTACTCACCTTCTAAGCTTGGGCTAGAGAGCTCTACAGAGAATATTGGCCAGCACCCGAGGTTGTCTGCCATCATTCTTGAGGAGCTCCACGCCTACAACTTGTCTTCACAGTTTTCAAGCTCTTCAGTACCCATGACCAGTTCTTTGGCCCTTAGCCTTGTAACAAATTTCCCAAGTTCCACCCTACTCTCAGTTGTCACAGTAGTTTTCTTAGTTCACTGCTCTGACTTCAAACATCATGGTTCAAAACTCTTCAGGGACTCCTCAGGGTTTACCAAATATTGTGCCAAAGTCTAGTCTTAGAGTCCCTGCTGCCCCTCATATCTGCTTCAGTTTACTTTCCAAACATCCTGATGTTCTAGCTGGTTATGTATATCTGATATTTGCAAGCACACTCAGTTTCATTTGATATTCTTTCCTCTAGTCTGTTTCAGTTCAGCCATGGTCTCATGAAAGCCTGGCATAACTGCCACTTCTTCAGTGGAAACTGGCACAATCCACTTTCTGGGGAGTCCTCTCTTTATTCTGACCTCCTCTGGCACTCAGTTCATACATTTTTAATGACATTTCTCATACATTTTTTATGTCATTGAGTTTTATAGAATATGAAAAGAAGTACTAGACTATGTTGTTGTTGTTAGGTGCCATCGAGTCGGTATCCGACTCATAGCGACCCTCATAGGGTTTTCAATGGCTGACTGTTTCGGGATTGCCTTGGGAGTGGATTGCCAGGCCCTTCTCCCATTTTTGCAGGGCTGGGAATTGAACTCGGGTCCTCAGAGACTGCAGCGCAGCGCTCTACCAACTGAGCTAAATCCCAGCCCCATTATTGGTTAGACTTGGATTTTAAAATGATTTGTTCAAAAGCTGAACCAGGGGTGGCAAACTTTCCGAGACTTTGGTCAGAGGAAAGGAATCTTCAAATGAGACGTAGCAAATTTTGATAAAATTTGGCTTAAAATAACAAGGTTTCTTTAGACTATACAGTGCTAGTCGAGGCAAAGTATACTATGTATTTAGAAGATTTTTCATGTAGTGAAAAAGCAAAAGCTGAACCTGTCACACAATCTTCAGTTATTCAAGCCACTGAAGGCAGGAAATAGATTATAGAAATGGATTATAGATTATAGAAATGGAAAGTATTATTAGTGTCCACCAGCACAACTAAGTTGTTAAGTAAAAGTGATGAAGAGTTTTGAGCTCTTCCTTTTCTGTGACTGCTCCACTATTTCTATAAAATAAATTTACTTATTTCAGAGCACTGGAACAGCATTCCCAGCATGAGTACATGACACATTTTTAATTAAATGTACTTGTTAGTTGGTGTTCCTACATTTGTTTGTATTTGTTTGCATGATAATTTTAATTCATTAGATTATGAGCTCACAATGGAGAAGAATATGTTAGTTCCTCAGAGAAAGAAACTGGTCTCAGTACTACTATGCAATTTGTGGCATTTAACATTGATTCTGGAGTTTGCTGCCTAAATGTAAGTCATGGTGCCACCACTTTTATCTGTATGACCTTTGGCTAATTACTTAACAAGTATGAGTCAGTTTCCTACTTCCTAAAATGGGGATGATAATATTTGCTTTGTTGGCTATGTAAGCATTAAATGAAATAATCCTTATTAAAATGTTCAGCAAAGTGTCTAACACATAATAATTGCTCTATAAATGTTAGTAGTTTAGGCTGAGCATCCCTAATCTGAAAATCTGAAATCTAAAAGTATTTAAAAGTCCAAAACTTTTTGAGCACCAACATGACACCACAAATGGAAAAATCCCATATCTGACCTCATATGACAGGTTTGAGTCTATAAAAATTATATAAACCTATCCTTTAGGTTATGTGTATAAGGTGTACATGAAGCGTAAGTGAACTTCATGTTTACACTGGATCCCAACCCCAGGACATCTCAATGTGTATATGTTGTTGTTGTTGTTGTTAGGTGCCGTCGAGTCGGTATCCGACTCATAGCGACCCTCATAGGATTTTCAGTGGCTCAGTGCTTCGGGATTGCCTTGGGAGTGGATTGCCAGGCCCTTCTCCCATGTGTATATGTAAATATCTCAAAATCCAAATGAACTACAAATCCTTAACACTTCCAGTTCCAAGCATATTCTTTCAGATAAGGGATACTCAACTGCATTGTGAGTGTCATTTTAATACATTTCTTACAAGGTAGTGTTACTGATATTTAGTTTAACAGAGAAAAAGCAATGGGAGAAAAATTAATTAAATATTGCTTATTTATAAACTGGAAAACTAAGTATTAAATAATTGAGTAGTGTAGTTCCAGTAATTTGTTTTTATTCTAAAATTTAGGATTAGCTAAACTAAGCCCAGGCCTACAGCCATAGCCCTGTGGCGTCAGATCTCGAAAGCTTAGCAGGGTCAGGCCTGGTTAGTACTTGGATAGGAGACCACCTGGGAACACCAGGTGCTGTAGGCTTTGGAGAAGGACACAGCAACCCACTCCCAAAAATCGATCTGCCATTGAAAACCCTAGGAATAGCAGAGAAGCACTGACAATAGTGTTTTGCCTGTTGTACGCAGGGTCTCTATGAGTCTATGACACCTAACAACAACACAACAAACTAAACCCAGAGTTAAGTGTGAGGACTAAAGTTGATAGGAAATGTTATTAAAATATCAGTGAAATTTGCAATATAAGAAAGAATCTAGACTGAATCAGTTAAAAACAGAGTGTCTTTCAAACAAAACAAACAACAATGAAAGTTAAAGAATAGTGTGTCTCATGGTATGGCTATGTTTTTGCTCAAAGCGTAATTTAAATGAAGCTTTTAACTCTAGCAGAATAAGTCTTGTAAAACTCATCAACAGTGTTTTTGTTCAGAAACTTTGCTTGAAAATATTCGGGTAGGTTAAAACAAATTAGTTTCATGAACACATACAACTATTAAAAATTTATCTAATTACCTTTTAAAGGCAGAGTAGGTCTATGCTGTAGGAGATCTGTAGAGGGTATGTCCACCAAGGGGAAGATTGGGGAAAATGTACTGTACCTTCCTTTGCTTGGTATTTTGTTTGAAGAGGTTTGAATAGTTATTCTCTTGAGTAGTTTTTCTTTTCTTTCAGATTCAACACTATCTAGTCAGTAAAGAGTCCTGGTTATAGACATCTATAGTAAATGATTATTTGAAAAATGAATGATTAAAGCACGGGCTGGAAGAACACATGGTAAATTTAGGAAGGGATCCATATAAATTGGGAGAACAAAAGAGTAAAATCTTGAAAACCCGTATCCAGACTGAGAAATTAAAAAAAACAAAACAAAAAGAAAACACTTGAATGACAACTAGAGTATAAGTGAGGAGAGTTGTGTTTAGATCTTGTTATT
The DNA here is from genome assembly GCA_007922755.1 of Pedetes capensis. Taxonomy (NCBI): domain Eukaryota; kingdom Metazoa; phylum Chordata; class Mammalia; order Rodentia; family Pedetidae; genus Pedetes; species Pedetes capensis. The sequence goes on along the minus strand of VMDO01013005.1, from coordinate 33,023 downwards.
CTACTAACTTAATTGTGGTCTTAAACTCTTCTGCCTTAGTTTCCTTATTTACAAAATGAGACACTTTTATTTGGCCATCTTAAATTATTTCTCCCAAATTATAAAATTCTGTAATCTTTGTAGCTGTGTGACATGGAGTCTGTTTTGTAAATAAGCTTTGCCTCAGTTTCCTCAACTGTAAAATAGGAACTAACAGTATTACCTATTTAATAGGGCTGTATTGAAGCATATATCAACCAATCCACACAGTGAATTTAGCTCTGTGCCCAGGAGGTATTATCAGTCAATAAATGTTAGTTACTAAAGCTACGGCTGTAAAATTTAAATATGTCAAATATAAATTATGTGATACATTAATCATCAATAATAATTTTTTCTGTAGATACTTCCTTTTAGATAACCAGTTTCTCCAGGGTATTCCAATAAGCTTGGTCTGTATATGATTTCTTTTCCTATGTATTGATTAGAAACGAGGCTTTGTCTATTTGAACCATGCCCTTTATCCAGCCTTCTTATTGTTATGGTTAAATACATAAACACACACACACATGTAAATATATGCATTTGTGGAAAAACAGATTACCTCCAGGGTAGACCTGACTTAATTCTTAGATATAATTCAGTAAAATACAGATTTCTTAAATGAGAAGATTTGACAATGTGCATAATTTAATTGTACAAAGACAAACTCCACTCTGAATGTATTCTTGGCAAACGAGTCCCATTAAGCCATGTTTCAATACACTATGGGGTAGAGGGTGGGAAGGGAAGGAGGGACAATTTGTAGCACACTGTATCTACTTTATGGCTACTGATTTTAAACAAATTTCAGATTACCCTTATTGTCTAATCATATGTTTGGGAGGATGGGCTATTTATGAGATGTTAGCTTTCCAGATGCTCAAACAATGTGCTCTAAGTGCTGTATTCATAAGCCAGCCCCTAAAATGCAGTAGATTAGCTGTTTCTAATCTTTGAATTCAGAACAAATGTTAGAAAAAGGAACACTTGCAGAACTGTATATTCTCTATTACCTCATTAAAATGTATTTATAAACCAAGTAGACAGAGGAGCAAATGTCTGCACAAAACATTGCTACTTCATTAATTTTTTTTATTACAAAAGCACTTTCTATGAAATCTGTCAACCTAGAAGAAATAAGTGAATCAGTTGTCTTTCATTTCTGTGTTTTTATTTTCCCTGCTATGTGAATGCAAGTTTAAAAGAAATATTTTAGCAGTAAATATGAACCTAGTGAAATTTAAGAAAAATGTAGCATGTGATTAGGAACAACATCTGGTTCAAAGTATACATAAGGCTAGGACTGAAATGGAGAAGTTATCTGAACTTGAAAAAAGTTCTGTTTTTTTCTTAAATATGAGGTTTCTGTGTTAGTGGAGAAATATGTGGGCTTCTTGTCTAATCAAGAGTAGCTAGTTACAGACAAAAATATGAACAAAAATTTTTCCCTTAAAGAGAGAAATTTTATTTAAAATATGATTTGAAAAGAACATGATAAAAAAGGTAAAAAAAAAAAGGTAAACATTTAAAGCACACAGTCTTCTCTATTAAGTTTTTTTTTTTTTTTTTTTTTTTGTGGTACTCGGGGGTTGAACCCAGGGCCTGGCACTTGCATGCTATGCAAGTGCTGGACCACTGAGCTGCACGCCCAGCCCATTTTTTTTTTTTTTTTTTTTTTTTACTTTTTTGAGACAGAGTCTCGCTAAATTATTTAGACTGCCTCTGATCTGGAACTTGCGATCCTCCTGCCTCTGCCTCCCAAGCTGCTGGGATTACAGGCATGTGCCACCGCTCTCAGCTCTATTAAGTTTTATAAGGCAGTTTATTTTATATCTTTTTTGAGGAGTATCTGGTATTGAAATACCTAAAATATCTTTTAATAGATGTATTTATTTTAATGGTGGCCCTTATTGCATTATTTATCACTATGAAACAAATTACTCCAAAACTTAGTGATATAAAGCCACCTGCTTTTATTATGCTAATAGATTTTATAAGTCAGGAATTAAGACAGGGTACAGGGTACTTTTTAGTCTCTACTCTGTGATGTTTGGGGTCTCAAAAGAAAGACTAATGGCTGGGGGCTGGAATTCTCTGAAGGATTTTCCCCTCCCATGTCTGGCTTGTGGGCAGGGATGACACTCAACTGGGCTGTGCAAGGGCCACTGACTTAACTGCCTATGTGTGTTCATCCATGCTGTGTGACTTGGACTTCTCACCACTCCCAAAGAGAAAGTCTCCCATGATGGATAGTTCCAAGAGATCCAGGAGAATGTTCCATCATCTGTCTTTCTCTCTCTCTCTTCGAGTACAAGGGGTTAAAACCAGGCATTTGCATATGCTAAGCAAGTACTCTTACTACTGAGCTGCATCCCCAGCCCCTTTTTTCTTTTTCCTTTTGAGACAAGTTCTGGGCAAGCCAATCAGGCTGCCTTTGGCCTCAAACCTGCTGTCTTCTTTCCTTAGTCTCCAAAGTTGCTGGGATTACAGGTGTGTGACACTTCAGTAGGCCCACTGTCTCTTAAGAACTAGCCAAGGGAGTTAGTTACCTAACATTATTTCCACTGCATTCTGTTGATGAAGCATTACAAACTTGTCCAGATGTCAGGGAAAGGGGCATAAACCTCACTTCTCAATGGGAGTGGAGTTTCAAAAAAAAAAAAAAATCATGTAGCTGATTTCAAAGGTTTCACAGGTAATTTCAAGGTGTTTTTTATTTTAAGCTGGTTCTATCTGTTAAGATTTACATAATGAAATTATGTGAGTACATATGTGTGTTTTAAGCATTTGAGATCACTATTCTTTTATCTGGGCTGGGCTTTAGCTCAGTTGGTAGAGCACTGTGATGCAGTCTCTGAGGTCTTGAGTTCAATTCCCAGCACCACAAAAATGGGAGAAGGGCCTGGCAATCCACTCCAAGGCAATCCCAAAAAACAGCCATTGAAAACCCTATGAGGGTCCCTATGAGTTGGATACTGACTGGATGGCACCTAACAACAACAAAAACAACAATTCTTTTATCTGTTGAATCTCTTTATACATGTGTAAATTCAGGGATAGAGGATGCCCTCCTTCCAAATAAGGAAATATGCAGGAACCAACAAGGTTTTCTGTCAGTTAAGGAGAATAAAATAAATAAACACGATTCATCACTATTTTGAGATTTGTTGTTGTTGTTAGGTGCCATGAATCAGACCTGACTCATAGAGACCCTCACAGGGTTTTCAGTGGCTCGGTGTTTCAGGATTGCTTTGGGTATGTATTGCCAAGTCCTTCTCTCCTTTTTGTGGTGCTGTGGATCAAACACCTGTCCTCAGAGTGCAGAGCAGCACTTTACCCACTGAGCTAAACCCCAGCCCTTAGATTATTAGGTTTAGGAAAGAGAATTTAAAGGATGGAATGGGAGTGAGAGAAAAAGACAGCAGAATAAATAGAGGAAGAGAAGAGCATCAAAGTAGAGTGAGAAGAAATGGGGAAAAAAGGCCAAGAAAAAGGAAATGGAAAAGAAATGAGAGGAGAGATGGTGTGGGAAGAAGAGAGAAACCAAGCAGAGGAGGTATAAGAGAGCTCGGAGGGTAGTTACACGAACGCCAAACTGATGATAGCACTGCCATTTGGACTGTGAGTATGAGATCTTTAAATTAGTCTCTCCACCCCAACTACTCCTGTTGCTCTACTCATTAATATTTTAATAATTCCCCTCTGAAATGGAAAACCAGAGAAGTGGAAATTGTTTTCTGATGGTTAGGCTATATGCTTAAGTGGAACTTCTGAGTTATTAATGTGCAAATAAATCACTGTGGAATCATTAAAATAAGAACTTGGATTTAGTCATCCAGGGGAGGAGGCTTTTAACTAAAAGGCTCTTCCCTTGGCCTACAAAGTCCATGCCTAGAAGGCTCTTCCCAGGTGATATCACTGTTTGCTTGTTTTTTTTGATCCTTGATCCATACTTAGAGTAACATGATTTTAAGGGCAAGTTGAAGAGTAAGGAAAGGCTAACTGCTGGGAAGGATGGCACCATGAAAAAATACCACTAAGAATGGTGTCAATATAAATGGTCTAGAAAATGCATGCAATTGTTCTAACAAGATAAAAACAAAGATCACTACAGGAAAAGTTTCTATCTTAAACAGAACTGGAACCCAAGGATACATAGAAAAATATTACCATAAAAAAGACAAGTAAATGGTAGAGAAGTCTTTGATGGGGGGTGGGATGGGGGGAAGGGTACAAGAGGGTAAGGAGGAACCTATATGAGTAATGTACATCAAAATGCATATATGGAAATGTCACAATGAAAAGCATGTCAGAATGAATCACATTAAGGTATACATTAAAAATTTCCAATTAAAAAAAAACCTGGGTAACATCAACAAATATATCCATATGCAATAAATCTATTTGCTATACCGATGAAATTATTCTACCAGAAACCCTGTTAAGTAGATTCTTTACTGAATGCCAGGTTACACCAGTGATTTTGGAGATAGTTATGCAATTGGCCACATAAAATCTCTAGGCAGATTCTTAAGGAGGTCTGTTGTGTTTTTTAAGAACTAGAGAGGTTTGTGACTGCAGATATTCAGGCATCTGTCAAAAATGGTGATATCATATTCATCCACCTAGGTGAGAATGCAATAGTCAGTCATCCCACTGTCAGTACATACTGAAAAAGCCACAGATTATCACCTCAACTAGAGATCCTTTCAGATTAATGCTGTGATCCATAAAAGTACTGGAATATCCAGGTTTTAAAATTTAATTGAGTATGAGAATTATCCAGAGAGACATAACTTTTGATTCAAAATCTAGTGAGCTGTCAATTTTCCTAAATGAGGAATTCAATGATACATGGTCTTTTCTGGGTTTCAAAAGGGTTACTCAGGTTACATGTACCAGGAAATGTGGTAGTTTATGCCCTGGAGAAAAAAGGAGAAAGAATTAATGTAGTTCAAAGAGCAAAATAATACACAAAAGACTATTTTTACAATGCCATGAGAAAGGGCTATACGTGACAGACATAAAGTCTGAAAAAGTGATATTTGATCTGAAAGTTGGCAATCGGAAATATCCATTGGTCAAAGAGTCATATCTTTTTTTTTTTTTTTGGAAATTTTTAATGTACACCTTAATGTGATTCATTCTGACATGCTTTTCATTGTGACATTTCCATATATGCATTTTGATGTTCATTATTCATATAGGTGCCCCCTTACCCTCCCGTATGCCTCACCCCCCACCCTCCCCATCTAAGTCTTCTCTATCTTTTACTTGGTAATATATTTCTATATGTCCTTGGGTTCCAGTTCTGTTTAAGATAGAAACTTTTCCTGTAGTGATCTTTGTTTTTATCTTGTTAGAACAATTGCATGCATTTTCTAGACCATTTATATTGACACCATTCTTAGCTTTTTCCCCCTTTTTATTTTGATCTGACCTTTGAATAGGATTTTTCCTCCTTATAACTTTGATTCAGCTCCCACATATGAGTGAGAACATGTGGTGTTTCTCTTTCTGAGCTTGTGTTTGTTCACTTAAAATAATTTTCTCTAATTCCATCCATTTTCCTGCAAATGGCATTATTTCATTTTTCTTGATTGTTGAGTAGTATTCCATTATGTATATATACCATAGTTTTTTTTATCCGTTCTTCTGTTGAAGGGCACTTTGGTTGATTCCATATCCTTGCTATTGTGAAAAGTGCTACATTGATTATGGAGATGCAGGTGTCTCTGTGGTATGATGACCCATCTCCCTTTGGGTAAATTCCCAATAGTGTTATAGCTGGGTCATACGGTAGATCTATTTTTAGTTTTTTGAGGTACCTCCATATTGATTTCCACAGTGGTTGGCCCAATTTACAGCTCCACCAACAATGTAAGTGTGTTCCCTTTTCCCCGCAACCTCACCAGCATTTGTTGTTATTTGTTTTATTGATCTTGGCCATTCTTATTGGTGTAAGGTGAAATCTCAGAGTTGTTTTGATTTGCATTTCCCTAATGGCTAGGGATACTGAGCATTTTTTCATGTGTTTCATGGCTTTATGGACCTCTTCATTTGACAGCTGTCTACTCAGTTCCTTTGCCTATTTGTGTATTGGGTTATTTGTTTTTGGGGAGTTTTATTCTTGAGTTATTTATAAATTCTAGTAATTAGACCTTTATCAGATGTATAAAATGCGAAGATTTTTTTCCCATTCCGTGGGGGTTTCCTTGACTCTGTTAATTGTTTCTTTTGCTGTGCAGAAGCTTTTTAATTTCATGTAATCCCATTTATCTATTCTTGTTGCAATTTCTTGAGCAATTGGGGTCCTATTAAGGAAATACTTTCCTATGCCTATATGATGGAGTGTATTGCCTATCTTACCTTCTATAAGTTTTAAAGTTTCTGGTTTTATGTTGAGCTCTTTTATCCATTTTGAGTTAACTCTCGTGTATATTGAGAGATGTGGGTCAGGTTTCATTTTTCTGCATGTGGATGACCATGTTTCCCAGCACCATTTGTTGAAAAGGCTGTCCTTTTTCCAGTTTACTTGCTTTGCTCCTTTGTCAAAAATAAGGTGGCTATAAGTGTGTTGAGGTATATATCTGGGTCTTCTACTCTGTTCCAGATGTCTTTGGGCCTATTTTTGTGCCAGTGCCAAGCTGTTTTTGCAACCACTGCTCGGTAGTATAGCTTGAAGTCAGGGACTGTGATTCCACCTGTGTTCGTTTTGCAGCTTAAGAGTGTTTTGGCTATCCGTGGTCTTTTTTGGTTCCATATGAATTTTTGGATCATTTTTTCTATTTCTGTAAAGTCAGTCAGTGGAATTTTAATGGGTATTGCATTAAATCTGTAGATTGCTTTTGATAGGATAGCCATTTTACCAAACTTTTAAAGAAGATATAATACCTGTCTTCCTCAAATTATTCCAAAAAATAGGCAAGGAGGGAACACTCCCAAATTCATTCTATGAAGCTACCATCACCCTCATACCTAAACTAGGAAACGATTCCTCTAAGATAGAAAATTATAAACCCATTTCCCATATGAATCTAGCTGCAAAAATATTTAATAAAATTCTGGCAAACAGAATCCAGCCACATATAAAAAAGATTATTCACCATGACCAACTTGGATTTATACCACAAATGTGAGGCTGGTTTAACATATGGAAATCAGTTAATGTAATCCAGCATATCAAGAAACTGGCAAACAAAAACCACATGATCATCTCAATTGATGCTGCAAAGGCCTTCAACAAAGTGCAACACCTTTTCATAATAAAAACACTGGAGAAGATAGGTATAACAGGCAAATACTTTAATATCATAAAAGCCATTTATGAGAAACCTACAGCCAACATTATATTAAATTGAGAAAAACTGAAACCATTTCCTCTTAGATCTGGAACAAGACAAGGATGTCCTCTCTTATTCTATTCAACATAGTAATTGAAGTCCTTGCCACCACAATTAGACAAGAGAAAGAAATCAAAGGGATACAGATTGGCAATGAAGAGGTCAAATTATCCTTATTTGCAGATGATATGATCCTATACCTGAAAGACCCAAAACCTCAACCAGAAAACTTTTTGAACTAATTAACTCCTTCAGGAAAGTTGCAGGTTATAGAACCAACACACAAAGATCAATAGCTTTTCTTTACACCAATTCCAAACAGGAAGAGAAGGAAATTTCAGAAAAAATCCCTTTCACGATAGCCCACCAGAAAATTAAATACCTTGGAATCAATCTAACCAAAGACCCTTCAGATCTCTACAAGGAAAATTTCAAAACATTAAAGAAAGAAATATCAGAGGACACTAAAAAATGGAAAGACCTCCCCTGCTCCTGGATAGTGAGAACTAACATAGTAAAAATGGCTATCCTCCCAAAAGCCAGGTTGTTTTTCAAGCATGGTTTTTGATAGATCATTTTCTACATAGGTTATAATGGAGAGCCTAACGTTTTTTTCCCCTTGAATATTGTTATGTGTCCCAGATTTTAGAAAATGATATTGATCTTAAGTTGAGTTCTAGTTGATAGATCCCATCTAGCAAGGAAGGACAGAGGATACCATTCTGCTGCTATTACCTTAAATAATGGTGGTTAGGGTTTTGAAACAGGATTTGAATTGAAAATCAAGTTTATTTTTCAAATCATTGTGGTTGTTCAAAATGGCAAAGTATAGTTCTTACCTTTAATTTTCACAAATAGAAAATTATGAGAACTTGTTTTGGAAACTTGGACAAAGCACTATTTAGCTTAGTCAACTACCACCAATTTTCATCCATGTAGACTTTGGCCAAAGATTGCAAGTGTGACAGAGGCTATTTCTCTAAAATGAATAAAGGAACATTAGAACATTTGGGTCCTATTATTTCCACTTAAGAACTTCCCAAATAGAGTTGCTGCACCCTCACCATGGCTAATAATTCACTTCATGTTCACACAAACCGATTTAAAAATGTAAGAACCTCAAATATTATACCCTGTTTGTGTGTATTCTGATTATGCTGAGTACATGCAGTGTGTGTCTAGAGAATATGTTAAAACTGGGGACTTCTAGGGCTTTACCTCAGAGTTCTCTAATTGGACATTTGGAAAGCCAAAACGCACAATGGAAAATACACACAACTCTTACTGTTTCCAATTATAAGAGTGGTCCTCTGTTTCTTTTGACTTTAGTAGGTGGAATTCATCAGTAAGATTAATGAATTTTTTTGTTATGTGAGTATATTTTGTAGTCTTTACAATTGGGAACCAAAGATTAAAAACATTTTTTCTTCTATCAATGACTTATTATTTTTTAATCATAAAGTATTTGCCCTCTAATCTCTTAAGAATGTTACAAAAGTGGACTTGACCTTCTTTGCTTTTATGTCAAATGCTGAGTTATGTAGTGAGAACACTATTCCTTTAAAGACTGTTTTATATTTGATCCAGTGTACTAGGTAGTGCAAAGGAAGTGGTAGTAGGGAACTTGTGATTTTGTTACTTGGAGCAATTCATCTGATGTAGTTGTGACCTAGGGTATTTTTAAAATTATGAGCCTTATTTATATTTACTAATCAAATATATGCTTTAATATGTATGCATTTGAATGGCTTTCTCTTTGGCCTTAGTCTGTGAACACACAGGCTCTGCAAATAACAAATATTTAAAATAACAGCATGTGAATTCACTTGTTCCTTAATGTGTATCAAAGTGAAATATTTTGTCATATCTTTTGTTTACAGACTGGCAAGTAATAATTGAAATTCAAACCACATACACACACGTAATGGAAAATTATGGAATTCCCTAATGATGTCATCTGCAGTATCCAAGTAAAACTCAAAAGAGGAGGATAATATTTAGCAAGTGCCTATGGGCACCAGATACTACGGTATATGCAGTTATTTCCATCTGGAGCCTCAGCAAAGTAACCTGCGTAAGGTCCCCAAGCCTGTAAATGTTGGAGTTTAGTTTTGTTTGATTCAAAAGTTTAAAATTTTCCTTGGAGATTTTTTTTTATACCTTCATTTTTCATAGTAATATCTAGCTCTTTAGTCAGATATCCCTTTGAGAATGTTGCAGGACTGAACCATAACTGCGGGAGTAATTTCTTAGAAGCAAGAATCAGTAGAGAATGTGCCTTTTGCATCCTAGCTGCTTGTGGGATATTCCCTAGCAGAACAGTTTCCAGATATGCATGAACAAAACCCAGGATTCTGTACTTAGAGCAACATTTTAAAAATATGTTGATGAAAATCTAGATATTATGTACCTAAAGTAAAGGACAGAACATTAACTACTTGCAAACATAGTAATTGCTTGCTTCCTTTGGAAGCTAAGGACCTCTCAGCATGAGATTTTATTTATAAACAGCACTGTTGCTCTTACAGGAGGTTCATTATAAGGTCATCGTTTTGACCATCCAGACTGAAGCTCTAAAATAATTATTGCTCTCTTAATATGCTAGACAGATGACAAAACCATTTTGGATCTGAGTTTTTTTGCTGAGTTAGAATGGCATAAAGTGAATATTGATCTTAATATTCACAAAATGAAGAAAGGATTATGCAGTGCACATAGGGTGAATTTTAGATCACTTTTGGGGAAAAGAAGCCACTTGGAAGATTCTATGTAAATCATACCTATGCCATTTGTTTTGAAGCTACTAAACTTGATCCGTGACTGATTATTTTATATAGCTCATGTGTAATGAATACTTGTACTCAGATGACTGGGTATTATTTATTCAAGTGATTGTATAAGAAAAACAGATTGCTTTCCTTGGTGACATAGGAGGTTAAAACATAGAAGATCAGGGCAGTACATTAATAATGAAATTCAAAAAGAAAAAAATTAAATGTAGAACAAATTGGTTCATGGAGTTAGTTGTAAAACGTGGTTGCTCTGCTGACTTACTGATTATGTTGTTATTGTTGTCAGGTGCCATTGAGTTGGTATCTGACTCATAGCGACCCTCATAGGGTTTTCAATGGCTGACTGTTTCGGGATTGCCTTGGGAGTGGATTGCCAGGTCCTTCTCCCATTTTTGCGGTGCTGGGAATTGAACTCGGGCCCTCAGAGACTGCAGCGCAGTACTCTACCAACTGAGCTAAATACTGATTATAGGTATCACCATTTCTATGAGAGGAAAGGTGATTGCATCAGACCAGTGGTTGCTGTGGGTGATAAAGGCAAAGTGTTTAAAGGGTTGCTCTGACTGTGAAGTCTGAGTGTTTGAGGAAGTTGTGTTGGGAGTGCGTGTGCAGGCGCAGACGCTCTCAGCTGTGCATCTGCAGCTCCACATTCCATGTGGAGGATGCTGTTTAATTCAGAATTGCCTGGCATTGCTATGTTGCATTGGAATACTTGCATGATTTTAACAATGGTTTACTATAATATTTGGCCATCAATAATTTTTAAAAGAAGGATGAATATATTCAAGAATTAGTTTCTATACCTTTCTTTCTCCTTTGTATTGTTTGATAAGTCATGTAAGCCATAGATGTCTGTAAAGACTTTAGAGTGCCCATGATTGTTTCCTTTTAAAATATAATCCTTTGTTCAGTTCTGCTATTCAGTGTGTAAGGAGAGAGTGAGTAGAATGAGAACTAAACTTGAACTCTGTATCCAAACCCAAGCGTCATTTTGTCATTCCAATGGAGCCGAAAAACTGGGGCCGATTTAATAGTCAAGATCTAACAAAGCATCTGGTGCATAGTAGGCCACAGAGAACGTGTGTTAAATGATGGTTGAAGTGTGATCACTGGGAGCCTAACCCGTATACAAGGTACTGCATATTGTGGGCTACCACCTAATTCTGCTTCTCATTCTCCTTCCTCCCTCTGGGTTTTTTTTTTTCTGATTGACTTTAATTATCTATCCTCAGCTATCCTAGTCTGCATGGTCTTCCTTAGAGAATATAAGACAATGATTATGAATTTAGTCATCATAAATTTTGAAATCTAAACTGGAATTTTAAGCTCAATAATTCAGTGTTAACTTTTTCTTTTACCTTTTCCTGTATTACCAGAAATTTGAGCTAGAAAGGTGCATCATCTTAATTCTCTGCTTTCTCTCACCAGATACAGCCATCAGTTGGTTGCTGACCCATCCTGTTCTCCCTCTGTTTATGCCTTTCTTTGTTAATGTCATGTCAGCATTGGAAGATGATTGCAACTACATGTGTACTGTAATACCTAACTCCCATCTCTTCTTGGTAATTTATATCTGACACTTCAGTAAGAATGGTCTTTCTAAAATAAAAATTTCATCACTTCAATTTTCTTGCTGAAAATGGATCACCATTCCCTCTGTGGTTTACCTTGTGATTCCTTAATATGCTATACAAGGCCATTTGAGATCTGCCCCTAATTGGCTTTATCTCCTTATTCACATCTGCAGAGATGCTGCATTTCCAGTTATACCAATCCCTTTACTATTTAGTGAAAATATCTTACACTTGTGCGGCTCTCTGCCATTTTTTTAGTTGCTTTTACCTGGGCTTCTCTTCTCACTTTTCCTGGCAGGTGGAAGAGCCCTTATTGATCCTTAAGTTTTGTTTTCCTGACACAGACTAAATGTTTATTGAATAATAAAGTTGGTCTCACCTATTCACTGAAGCCTTCTCAGAACACTTGGTGCACACCTTTATTAGGAGACAGTTTTGTAGATTGTATTGTAATTACAGAAGCATATGCCCTTGTCTCCTTAGACTGAGTTCCTTGAGGTTACTGCCAAAGCTTATTCATTTTTTCCTTTTTCTAGCATATAGCTAGTGCCTGCAAATAGTACATTAAATCAGTATTCACTGAGTCAGACCACCAGTGTTATAGGCAGAAGATGTCTTTGGATTGCTCCTATTACCAGGGCCGATGTAAGGGGGGCCTTGTCATGTAGTGACCATTGTGGTTAGGGAGGATGTGGTCCAACTTCTTGGTCTAGTTAAGAAACTGGCCTGTCTCTGGTAACATCTTTGTGGAGAGACCTTAGTGTTGGAAACAACTGGCATTCCATGTGGACCATGGTCTTTTGAGACTTGATTGTCTTCAGTAGTCTGTAGATGATATCAATACCTTGAGGGTGTCAGGAACTCTGGACTGCTGGTAGTCTATAGATGATATCAATATCTTGAGGGTGTCAGGGACTCTGGACTGCTATGACTTACAAAAACTGAGCTCAGTTCATGGCATTTTACTTTCAACTGTTGATGCAAGTCACCATTTTTCATTATTATTTTAAATTTATATTTGGAAATAATTTCAAACGTACAGAAAATTTGCCAACAATAAAAATAATATAATGACCACTCCTAGCTTTTATACCAATTTGTCTAAGTATTTTCCCCCATTTGCTTCACCATTTGGTGCTGTCTCTCCCATTCTCATACTTTTTCTTCCTGAACCATCAGAGAATGTTACATTCCATGATGCTATGCACTTACATACTTTGGCATGTACTTCCCAAGGATCAGGTATTCTTGTGCACAGAGTACAGTTTTCTATCTCAACAAATTTATCATTTGTAAAATACTGTAGCCTACCATTTGTATTTTAGTTTTACCAAGCCAATAACTTCTTTTAGAGCATATTTTCTCATTGCAGTACAAGATCTAGCCTAGAGTAAGGCATTGTATTTGGTTGTTATATCCCCTTCCCTTCCTTTAATGCACCATTTCCACAACCTGTATATGTGTGTTTCATGACATTTAGTTTTTGAAGAATGAGGTGGAGCCCCCCTGCCACCACCCTTTCATTAGAACATTCTCTATTTTGGGATGTGGCAAGCCTGTACATTTATTGTAATCATTTCTTTTTCTTTAACAAGTAGATTCTTACTATATCTAAGTAAGAACTGCATTAAAGTTATGACTTAATTTTGAGTAAATTGATCCTATTTTGTGAAACTTAGCATAGAAATAAAACAGATCCTTCAAAAAAGCTTATATATAAAAGGAACAGATTAGGTATATCAAGAAAACAGGCTCTTCCTGGTATTTCAAGAAGAAATAAAATACCATTATTGAGGTTCCATTGATACTAAAATTGAACAAAATAGTTGTACTAGAGAACAGGTGAACATTTTTCTCAAATGAAATCTTTCTTTTGATGTTTGAGATTATAAATTCCCCTTCAGACCTACATTTTGACCAATTAATTGGTACTAGGTTTTTGAAGGGCTGGGGTTTGGCTCAGCTGGTAGAGTGCTGCTCTGCATACACTGAGGCCGTGGGTTCAGTCCCCCACACTGCAAAAATGGGAGAAGGATGTGGCAGCCCACTCCCAAAACAATCCCAAAACAATCAGTCATTGAATAGCAGGGAAGCACTGAGAGTGCTGGGCATGGCACAGTGTCAGGAAGTGTTTTGTCTCTTGTACATAGAGTTACTGTGAGTCAGACCTGACTGGACAGCACCTAACCATAGCAACAAAACAAGGTCTTTGAATAAAGAATTTTCTTTTTATTTTGAGGAGAGTGTGCTATTTTTACTACAGGTACTCATTTTGACTACAGGAAGACATTCCTTGGACAATAAACCCTGAAGGTATTAAAACACAACACATGAATATTTAATAGATAGCAAATATTTAGACTCATTAAACAAGAGAGTAAAGTAGCATTGAATTAAATAAGATGCTATGGATATTTATCCCCACTATTGGAGGGAGTTGTGTGGTGTGGTGTTTCTGTTTGTTGTTGTTTGTCATCTGTTCTCCCATCTCAGCTAAACTCATGAATTGAGAAGCAGCCTGGGCTTATTTCCACAACATTCAGACCTTATTGTGCATTTACACTTGCTTGCAATATGCTTCTCTTTCCTTTCCAAGCATGGTCATCTTCCCTTTTCACACCACAGGGTGCTCTGTACAGCCACCAAACGCAGTGCAGTCACATTGTCATAGGCAGTGAGGCAAAATGGGTACTGTCAAATGCCATTTTTTAAAAACTTTAATTTGTTTTTCTCTCTTCATTGTTTATGACAACCTCCTAGAAACTTGAAAATAGCATTTCCTTCCCTGCTGTTTTTGTCATTTGTGTTTGGAAGACAGTTTTTTTTTTTTCCAATGAAAAAATAGTTGCCTTTAACTGAAAAGAGGGAAAACACTCCACAAAGCTTTAGACTTCTATTTTCCTCTATAAGCACTATGTTTTGTTTACTTTCTTAGTTGGTTTTTTGAGTCAAATTTATGAGAATGGAAGCAGTGGCTGGCAGAAGGATGAGGCAGGTGTGAGCATACACTCTGTACTTGGGTTTAAATCCTGGCCCAGAAGTTCACAAACACAGTGGTCTCTGGCAAGTTACTCCATCTGTAAAACAGAAATTACATAGCAGTACCAGCTTTTAAAGTTGTCATGAGTATTTACTGAGCTAAGACTTGTGGAATTATTAAATTAGTGCCTATGATACAGTAAACTGAGTTGTGTTTGTTAAATAAAAGTAAATTTCCCCTTTCCTCCCAGTCTTACTCTGTTCATCCTTTTCCATGTTGGTATGACTTGGTGGAAACAAGAATTCACAGCTCAACAGAGAGTCCTCTTCGCAGGGCTGGAGGACCATTGATTGATAAACTGTGGGTCTTTTTGAAATTTGATCTTTTCACAATGTAAAACTTGTCTCCCATCCTTGTGCCTTGGCATGATTGAGAGAAGGCATTACTTAAAGGTTAAATACATTTAAACACTGTTGGACCTTGGTCACTCACAGCATGCTGGCATGTTGATTTGGCAGAAGCCTACTCTCTGGTTCCTGTGTGGCATAGTTATTGCAGTTTCCAATTTCACAGATGCCAGGTATATAAACTTGAAAGAAAGCATGTTTCCAAAGATGACCTTAGGAAGCATGTCTTCACCGTTAACAAAAGGTATTCCTGCTAACATAAAAAATAGTGTGAATATATATTTAGAAAACTTAGTTGTAATCCTCCAGGCCTTCATATGTCATTTTTTAATCTAAATATAACAAAATGAATCATTTTTAAAGCTAGTAGTTCACTAGTAGTTTATTTTCTACTGAAGGCAGTAACAAAGGAAATGTGATGTCTTGGACTTCCAGGACTTCGGTAGCATTTCAATGTGTGGAGACCATTTTTAGTAATTATAGGATTATTGAGAATAGATTATTTACATTATGAAGGACATCTTGGATGTCCTTGGATGTCATCTTGGATGACAACTTCTACAATCCATTGAAATATAAACGTGCCAAAAAAGTTTTTAAGAACCCTTAACTGATATCTTTACAGAGGGCAAGGTCAAGGTAAATGGCAAACTTCTGATCACTATTAATGGTGTGGTGAGGATACATTTTAAGAGCAAGAAATTTTTTAGATTATATGAATGTTATATTCATGGGTAAGCATCTTTATCTTAATTGTTATTTAAATTTCATAACAATAGATTGAAGGAATGATACACATTTTTAAAATCAGTAAGCATCATCTCCCTATTAAGTTTCTGTGGTTGTTCCTGATGTGTGGCACACAGTCCTTTATATTAGGCACTGCTGGTAGCTCAGGACACCCAGTTTTCTTTCTGTACTGACTTCTATGAACCGCTGATAAAAAGCTTCTAAGAGGAGTTTGGATTAATTATTGACTTGACTATGTTCTGGTTATTTAAATGCTCTTTTTGTTGATACCTATATTACTAATAGAAATATATTTTTAAATTCATGAAAAAGTGAGTATTATTAGTATGTAGAAAAGAGATACCAGTTTACACCGGTAGCCTTATGGGTTATTCTAATTTCTGTATTTTATTGAAGAATAAAAATGAGGGCTGGACTTGTGCTCTGTGAGAAGCACAGGTGGAAGTATTTAGTGAACTGTGAGTCCCAGGTAAAGATTTTTATAGTACACATTCTTAATGGTCCCTTAGGAAGAACGCTGAGACAATGAGACATGTTCCACTATCCAGAAAGGGTGAATGCCACAAGATGTGTTAAGCTGAATCCTTAGTGGATGTTCCATTCCATAGTTCCGTAAATTGTTCTAGGAACTCTTAATGATTCGTTATCAATACATGTCTTTTCCCATTTTCTGTTTTCTCTTTCATGTTCAGACTTGAGTTTGTGCCAAAGATATGTATTTGATGCTAGGATGGTTCCTCTTATTGTCACATTAACATCTTGCTCTGGATAATTTTCCTCTAGGGACATTTTAATACTGAATTTATGTAACAAAAGGGTGATAATGTGCTAGAAGTATATAAACTGTGAGATTCTATGTTATTCATGTTAACTATGATGTACTAGTGGGTTAGAAATACATAGCTTATTATCATATTTCTGATTTATTATAAATAATGTAGATATTCCTAGTGATGTTTGTACTACATCACAATTAATTATTGTACTGTAAAGTCCACTCTAACATTTTTCTTTGATGCTTAAAAGGTCATTTAATCCACTTTAAAAGGTTTTTAGTTTTAAAGCTTGTGAGAAACCTCTCAAATAGACGTTAAATTAAATAGAGAACTTGGGAGGTACAGTTAATTTTAATGCAGATTTTAGAAAAGTAATTCTTAAGAATCAACACAAAATATTTGTTCATCTGCATTAAACAATGGATTTTGTCATCTTGTTTTAGGTTGTTGTTTAAATATTCAGACATCTTTTACACTATTTGTATAGTGACACAATTCAAGCTGGCTCTTGCCTGTATTTTGCTTAGTCATTAAAAATTTCATCTATATTTAATTAAATTGCATGAAATATAATTAGGTTAGTTTCAAGTGTTAAGGAATCAAGGAGAGAAGAGAACAGATTCAAGGTTTTTGTGGTGAGTAGATACAAAGCTGTGTTTGTGTCGGTGCCAGCAGTGGAGGCAGCAGGGAATCACTGAGACAGGGCATGCTGCCAGCCTGGAGCGGAGCCTAAGTCTGGTGGAGTGGGTTTTGAATATACCTTTGAGAAAGTGCATTGAAATCAGGTGTACAGGCTGTGGTTAGGGCACATGTAGACCTAAGAGGAAAGCTGTTCAGAACTTGCAGGGCCAAAGGTGGGGAAGGCAGGGAAAAGCCGACTTCCTTTGTTCACTGGCAGTCTGCAGCCTGGCCATCCATAAGAACTTGAGACTGTCAGACCCAAACTAGGGCACCACTAGCAAGGAGACATTGATAGCCAGCCAGCACTGCTCTCTTGCCTCGCAAAGTTCTTGAGTGCTTTTTGTTAGACTCTCAGGCTCAAAGCTTGGCTAGATGAAGGTACGATAATTTGCCACACCTGGCAAATCATGAGACAGTTGTTGGTGTGCTTATAACTGCTGTTGGCAGTGATTAATTTTGTCATGGGACAGCACAAAAGTCAAGTGAGGTCTTAAGCAAAGTGCTGTTCTGTTTGTGGTTCCTTTTCTTCTGCTTTGATATTTTAACTCCAAAGTGGAGCTGCGAGGGAATTTAGTGAGTAAAGAGAGAGAAAAATAAAAGCCAGGTTGGAGAGAAGTCTGTACATATCCATTAATTCAGTCTTTCATTCAACAAATACACTTTGAATGCCTTAGTATATAATTACTCAAAGTGAATGAATATTCATTCATCTTTGAAATTCAAATTCCATTTTGCTAATGAACAGCCCAGTGTTTACCAGAGGTGCAGAGTTAGCAGTGGCAGATTAATTTAGATCGCAAACTCCTTTCTTTGTTCACGTAGTTCTTCAAGTGTCTGCAGAGTCCTGCCTAGAACCAAAAGTGGGCCTGGCTGTGTATATCCTCTGACAGAGCAAGAAGTGGTAGATACATTAAATGGAGGCATAATTTATACTGAGAATTGGGTGCTAAGAACTTGAGAGGTTAGTTTGAGAGCATGCTGCTGTTGGTGATATTAATTACTAATATCTGTGGATATGTGCTGGCTGTTCAATGTTAAGCAAATTTCTTCTATCAACTCAGTTAACGTGTCCTAAGTAGGAAGAGGCCTGCAGCCATAGCACTGTGGTGTCTTATTCCATCAGATCTTAGAAGCTAAGCAAGATTGGGCCTGGGTAGTACTTGAATGGGAGATTGCCTAGGGACACCAGGTGCTGTAGGCTTGGGAGAAGGACTTGAAAACCCACCCCCAAATTATCGAAAACCCTATGAATAGCAGAGAAGTACTGACAATACTGTTTTACCTGTTGTACATAGGGTCACTGTGAGTCAGACCCTGACTTGATGGCATCTAACAACAATAACAACAACAAGAACAGGTAGGAAGAAGTCTCCTTTGGGTAGTCTCTTATTCCTGAGACAGACATGGCCACTTTCTGTTTGACTGTAACAAGATTTACCCCCTTTGGGCATTTGCTCACATGCACCGTCATAAAAACCAACACAAAATTCTCTGGCAGAGATCTTCTGGAAACTCAACCTGTAGAATTCACATTTTCCTTATTATGCTATTGGTATTTCAGCATTCAGTAGGCAAGATGTTTTGTCTTTTGTATATAAGTTAAGTAACTGTCCCAGCATCCAAAATGTATGTTCAGTTATAAATGCTACATAGATCTATTTTCCACTTACACAAATTTAACATTTTAAATCTGATTAGGACTTTTCCATGTACAGTTGTCCTCATTGTGAATAAAGGAATGTATTTGCATAGACAACTTCAGTTATGAGAGCGTTTCTGTAGTTTCCAGAATGTGTGTTTTTGTTTTATCACAAACAGATAACACATTCCTCCTGGGAGAAGGAATTTGGATGGTGTTTGCAGATTTTGTATTTGAGCTAGTTGTTTGAAGGATTGCCCTGGCTAACTTCTGTGCTGTCCAGTTTTAGTAAGTGTGCTGCCGCAGTGAGCTCAGGCCTCTCGTTGCTAGGTACATCACACCTGGCTTACTCCCTGGTGCTCCGATGTCGCTGTACTGAAATTCTGAATTTTATGTTGTATTTGTGTTTTATTGGAGGACATGGCAGCTCACTTCCAAAACAATCCCAGAACAATCAGCCATTGAAAATCCTATGAGGTTCGCTATGAGTCTGACATGATTCAAGGGCACCTACAACAACATTTGTATTTTGTAAGTGAAGTCGGGTGAGAAAATGGTGCCTGCCCCAGCACTTGAAGGCTTGATTCAGGTAACTAAGTCCTGGGGGTGGGTTCTTTGCTGCTATCTGCTGTTTACTCCCCACCTCCCAGGACCTCAGGCCCCTCGTGTGTTCTTCCTCCCTGCTCTTGCCTAACAGCTGCGACTCTCCTCGGTTTCTTGCAGGGAGGGCCAGTGTCTGGAGCAGGAACTCCGAAGGTCTGAACAGGGCCCTGATGTGGCTTGCTGCCCCATCCAGGAGTGCCACTGTGCGTGCCTCAGCAGGTGGCCTCTCTCTCATCCCTGATCTACCTGTGTAAGGTATCTTTGTGTAGGGTCCCCAGTGTTCCTGGGAACCTCTGACTGCCTGTGAGTTAGGGGGGTGATGCCTGTGGAAGAACAATGCCTGGAGGAGTTCCTTGTCGGTGCCCTCGGAGCATTGTTCTGGTGGTGGGTTGAAGGAGGAACTCAACTGCCAGCAAGGGGGCGGACATGCATTGTGCAAGCTCTCAGCTGAGGGGAACCCCAGAAGGTCTTCTCTCACTCATGGGTGCCTGAGTGATTGCAGTGTTAAGCAGCAAAGAACTCCACAGATGGAGAAAATGGGAAAGAAAGGAAAAAGCTTGATGTTTTAGTACCTTTAATGGTACTTTTCTCTGCTTTTTGAACAGTGGGCCCTGCAAATTATGCAGTACTTTCTGACAGTCGTGGTGTTCAGCAATCATTTACTATGCACAGTGCCCACTTGTTTTCATTGCATCATCCTATATTTGCTTCAAATCTCAGTGCCATAATAAGAAGATATTCAGTGAGACTGTGTGGGGAATAGAAGAGCACAAAACCCATAATGATATAAATATGTGGTGGAAAATTACAATAAAACCCTTGCATCTTCTGCTTTAATTTTGCCTCAAGGAAGTGGCAAGATGCCCAGCTGGCAATAACCAGCTCTAAGTGAGCTGCCAAAAGTACTAGGTGGTGGGATATATAGTTTATTGCTCTCCCCCATTTTGGTGACTGACTATAGGTTTGCAGATTGGTGTTACAAAGCCAGAGCAGGCGCCTGCCACCTGGAAGCATGTTCTTAAGTGCCATGCTAATATCAGCATAGTAGGACCTGGGGAAGTGTATTTTTAATAACACTGAAAGTGCTTTACATGTGTATAAATGTTGAAATAAAATCATAAGTAGGCCTAAAATGTTTTCATCTGGAATTCAAAAGTATATGATTTGTGTCTTGGAACAATGAAGATTCTTATGAAGAGGCACATGCTGATGGAAAACATTTAGATAAAATTGAAGCATTTGAAAATTTGCCAGTGAGGTTGAAGTAGTTGTATAACAAAGTTAGATTGCTTCACCTTAGAACTCTACAAATAGAGATGCTGAGGTGATGGTGAGGAGTAAGTATGGCTTTTAGGACATGCTTCAATCTTGGAGGCTAAAGGACCTCTTGTTTCATTTGAAAGAAAGTGAATTCCTTTTGGTGCTTGGAAATACATTTACACATGTGATCATTTCAGGATGCTTAAAGGCAGTTCCTTATTTCCAGTTAGGTTTTTTCTTCTAGCACCAGAGTTTTCCATGAACACCTCTACAAATACACAACATTAGGGATCAGTAAACTTCACAAATTTCCAAGGTCAATTTTTTTTAAGGCTTGTCTGAACAATCTTAACCATTTCCCACTACTCACCTAAGCAAAGAACCACCTTGCTTTTTGCTCTGCCTGACCTGAAATATACTCCGCATAATGTACTGGCTGCTTTCTAAATCAAACTACAGAGTTCAGACTGGTTCCACTCTGTTTTCTCCTTCGGCAAGCTGAAGACCAGGCAAAAAGGGTTCATTGAAATCTCAGATTAGTAAGAATTAGCTTCACATCCTGACCTCCTTCTCCCAAACCTATTGCTAGATCTCTGAATAAGAGCAAAATAAACTGATTTGATTGCCATCCCTGCTCCCTTTGTATTTTCACAAAGTTGCTAATTAAAAGCAAAATGTCCAATCAGTCCTGTAGGAAAAAGAATGAGACCCAGCAAGGAGCCCAGGTAGACTGTAAACTGGATGATTAATGTTCGAATAATCATGATTCTGTTGTCCTTGAGAACTTGTTTAGTGTGTTTCCTGTAAGTAAACTGTGCTTGTGTCCTGTGGTTGGTGAGATCTTTGACTTGCCTTGCTTTCCTCTTCTGGATGTTTATTTGCCAAGCAGATTGGACCCTATTCAGTATATCAGTGTTTGGCTGCATGATGTCTCCAACTCTGCTAAATATATTATTTCTCCAAGAATTACTTCTGTTTTCTCACTTTCCCTTCTCTATCTTGTTCTCCTGCATAATCTAGCCCTGACTTTTGTGTTGTCCTCTTTTCTCTCTGTTGCATGTTCCCCTTCAGTAGCAATTTACAAGCACTTAGATCACCTGTGGTGATTCATGTTTCCAGGCAATACTGAAAAATGCCCATACCCCAAAGAGCAGTGCCCATGCTTTGGAGGTAGCCTGCCAGGTGTGAGTCCTGGCTCCACCCCTCACTGACTCACCAGCATTGTGACCTTGGGCAAGTGATTTAAACTCTCCTGGCTCCTCTTTCTACATCTGCAAAATGGGGAGATGATACTCTAGTTCCTGCCTCAAAGAGTTATCAGGAAGTCTAAATTGTATATTTGGAGCAATGTGTGACACATAGTATCTGCTTAACAAATGGTAGTCATTATTATTACTTAATTTTGTTTAATTCAGTTATATGACTATTGAACCTTCTTTTGGCACTTTTTTTTTTTTAAACACCAAGTAGATCTTAGATGACTAGGGTTTCTTGGAATATATTTGGAAAATGCTTTTTTTTTTTTTGAGGTAAGTATTACCATTTTTCTTTTCTCAAACCCTTCTTTTGTAAACATTTCTCACGCATTGTGTGTGACTTTCTCCTGACCAGTCAGTAATGAAGTCCTACATCTTGCTATTTCAGGTGTCGTCCCCTGACTTGTGACTTGGACATCACCTCGGAGCCTGTAGAGCTGTATATTTAGGGCACATCTCAGACCAAGTGAATGAAAATCTGATTTTGACAATATCTCCAGGTGATTCTTAAGCACATTAAAGTTTGACAAGCACTGTGCTAACATATGTGGGTCTAGAGTACCTTAGTTGTTCTCTAGGGATAGAGGAAGAAACCAACCTGAATTCTGTTTTATAACACATAATGTTGACTATTTCTACAAGTGTATCACTTTAAGCCCTATGAGATTTCCTAGAAAACCCATGTTGGCATTCTCTTGGGTGTAATTGTTATTGATTAATGCCATGATTAAAAGTGCAACTCAGGTCTACTGGGAATTTTAGCTCATTGAAAGAAAAGAAATCTCATTGATCTGAAGCCTTTACCTTTTCAGAAATCACTGCAGATAAATAGCAATAATCTTAACAGTGAGAGATTTGTCTCAAGGGATAATCTTTGCAACAATGACTTACATTGATTAAGTACATTGCCTTTAACTGCTCACTTTGTTGCTGTGGTAACCTTTAAACATTAGGATTCATTTTCTTAGTTGGGGTTGTGTATGAAGAAGATCGCACAAAGACGCACACTTGGGCTTCTTCAACTACATGTGAATTTCTTCCTGAGAGTCTAGTACTTTTGTTGTTTTCTAAATATTGCTTTGTTGAAATAAGTTGTGAAAAGGGAGGCATTGGACATGTTTATGAGGTAGACAGCATACAGTAGAGTCTGGCTAGTGTCAGGATTCTGGATATCTGTGTTCTCTGACAAGGAAGAACTATAAGTGCTAGACCTACTAGCTGACAATCTTTTTTTGAGCACTTCACTCTTGTAAACCTTGTATAACACTGCTGTTAGATTGTGCTCATGTCTTTTTCATATGTCTTTGTTGTTTTGTTTTCTTGTTTTGGGGTTGGAGTACTGAGACAGAGTCTTACTCTGTAGGCAAGGATGGCCCCGCACTTGTTTTGCAGCCTCGGCTGGCTTAAAACCTGCAATCCTCCTGCCTTGGCTTCCTAAGGGCTGGGATACAGGCATGCACCACCACACATGGCTCACGTGTCTCTTTTTTTGCAAGGTTGGAACATTTAGAAAATCTTCAACTTACTATGGTTGTCAGGTAGCAGGAAAGATTGGGCTTAGACATTTGAGTCTGAGTTGAAATAATGAACCCAGTTGCAGATGTTAAATAATGATATTTAGAAATTTAAACCACTAATATAAAATGGTGTCTGAAAGTTAAAGAACAGCAAGTCAATAATTAACAACCAAGAGCACTATTTTACTCTGAATTACTGACTGTGGTATATGCGCATCAATCTTTCCAGGTCTTTCACCCTTCACATCCATCAGACGCTCAGCAAATCCCAACTGTTGTCCTTTTCTCAAGGTCTCACATTCACATGCTATTTTTATCATAATACTTATCTTTTCAGCTTGGATTATCATTATTTCCTGCTTAAGCTCTGACAATAAATTTCATGGGTCAGTCACCTCCGCACAGCTGTGTGCTATGTTTCTAACAAGTCAATTATGCTGAAACAGAGCCTCAATTTAGATATTCACAGGCTCAAAAATATATCAAAACTTGGTGTTTCTTGTTGCCAGTAAATTAAAATAAATTCCAGTTTGGTCACTTAAAATTCTCTGGAATGGCCACAGTTAACCTTTATAGTCTCCTTGCTCAATCTTCCTTTGTATGGATCTTGTTGTTGTTATTAGGTGCTGACCAGTCAATCCAACTCATAGTGACCGTGTGTACAACAGAACAGAACACTACCCAATACTGTGCCATGCATGCAGTCTTTTTATATTCTTGAGCCCATTGTTGCAGCCACTATGTTTCTTCTCATTTTGAGTCATATCACATCAGCAAATGGAGGTCCCAGGGGCTTTACTCCATTCCCATCATTAAGGTTGACTCTCTTTTGAGCAGGCAACTCTTCCCTACTTGTTTCTTGAATACTTTCCAGCCTGGTGGGTTCATTTTCTGGCACTATATTTGACAGTGCTTCTCTGCTCTTCATAGGACTCTCAATGGCTAATTGTTTTGGGAGTGGGCTGCTGGATCCTTCTGCCTAGTCTGTCTTAGTCTGGAAGCTCAGCTGAAACCTGGCAACAATGGGTGTGGGTGGCCCTTCTGGTATCTGAAATACTGGTGACAGCTTTCAGCATCACAGTAACATGGCAACCCCACAGCATGACAAGCTGACAGACACATGAGGGATGGACCTTGTATACCATCAAAATTGGACAACTTATTCTAGTCCCTCTTTACATTGTACTTCCCAGTCTTTGGACCTTAAGCTATGCCTTTCTCCATCTGGAATAGTCTGCTCATAATTTTTGCTCATTAAAGTACTTATTGTCCTCCATTGTTTTCCAGAAGTCTGTGTGTCCTCTCACCTTCCAACACTAAGGTCTGATCCAAAAACCAATAATTAGGAGGGTATAGACAGAGCAGTTGTGTGGCCTCTCAAGCTGGCCCATCTCATGACTGGTTCACTGAGGTGTAGTTTCTGGATCTTAAAATTTAATCTCCAGAAATTTTATTTTTTTCTATCCAGTCAGAATTGGTATAGATCTTAGAAGACAAACACAGGTTAATAAGCCTTATGGAAGATATTTTTATGAATTACAATATCTATTTTCTAATTCTCCATGGTGATATACTTTTCTAGAGTATTGTCTCTGAGTGGCAAGACACTTGCAAAGCTGACTCTGAAACTTGGAGAGTTACTAAATTGGCTCAGAACTGAAACACAAGGAATTGGTTAGTCTTGAAGGATATTCCATCCAGGTTGTGGGAAAACCTCATTGCCTTATCAGGTCACCTGATACAGTCCTTTTCCTTGGATACTTTGATATAAATACTGATTCTCCAGCTTCCAGTCTCTTATCCCTTAACCCCAACTGACTGAATTACAATTCTCTTTTACATTTTCCATTCTAATGGTATCATTCTAAAGATACTACTTTATTACGTTGCTTTAAATTTAAATTTAGCAACATCCTGTCTTATTCATTAATTTGTAAAATATTTCCATATCTACATAACCACCTTTACAAGCATCTACTTTGTGCCTAAATCTTTGCATGGCTGCTCTCATACATCATGCCTTTGTTTTAACCTATTAGGGTCTCAGAAAATCCCTTTTGTTTGAACTTACACCTGAATTCTTAAGTTGTTTTATGCATTAGATGTATTCACTTCTGACTTTCTTAATATATTTTTATTATCTAAAAACTGACCTAAGTATGGTCTAAATTGCTTAAAACAGGACTATTTTTTATTCCTACTTTCTGTGTCTCAAGTACAATGACTTTGTTTTTTCCACAAATTAAGTTTGGCATTCATTCCTCCATTTGGTTTTTATTCATTCATATTCCCTCTCTCTAGTCCTTCTTTCTGTAGACATTTGTGCAACAACTCCTACCTGCTAGGAATATGCTAATATCTGAGAATACAATTATAAAAGACATAGACTTTAATAACATAGTTATTGCCACTGATTGATTGCCTTAAGCTGTTCATATACTCCATTAAATAACATCAAAAGCTAAGTGTTAATATCCAGTCTTTTCCCTTTAAAAAAATTATTTGGCAATAAGCTTATTGAGTTTTGGAGAAGAAAAGTAACAGTTGGGATTTGAGACTTGTTATTTTTCCCCCCTATTGCTTATTGGTATTCACTGGAAGCAATTTTATTGTTAAAGTATTGTGATGGTTATGTGTGCCAATGTGGCAAGGCTGTGGTACCCACTTGTTGATTAAACACTAATCTTGGAGTTGGGTATAGTGGTGCACACCTATACTCCAGTAGTTTGGGAGGTGGAGGCAGGAGGACCGAAAGTTTAAGACCAGAGGCAGCCTGTGTAACTTAGTGAGACCCTGTCTCAAGATAAAAAATAAAAAAAGGGATTCAGTGGTAGAGTGCTTGTAAACTATGTGCAAGGCCTTTGGTTCAACCTTCCCCAGTCAGGTACTGCAAACAAACAAACAAACAAAAATTACTAATCTTGGTTTTGCTGTGGAAGTATTTTGTAAGTGCATTTAACATCTACTATCAGTAAGCTTTACATAAAGACATTGGCCACAATAATGTGGATGAGTCTTATCAAATCAATTGAAGGTCACAACAACCAAAACTGAGAAGGAATTTTGCCCTAGGACTACCGCATCAACTAAGAGTGTGTGTGTGTGTGTGTGTGTGTGTGTGTGTGTGTGTGTGTGTGCATGCATGCACATGTGTGAGTGTGTGCACACACATACATGTACATATAAATATTGGGGTCTCTGTCTAGAGAACTTGACTAATTGATAACAGGATTTTATAACTAGATAAAATATTACACAAAAATATTTACTTAATTATCTTAAACTAAAAAATTCAAACTTTTAAAGTTTAAAATATATATCATATTGTCCTTTTTTCTTTTTGAAATAGGGAGGACTGGTTGGTGCTCAGTGTCTTATTAGGTAGGGAGAAGCTGTGGAGAGAGAAGGAAAAGGATGAGGGATTCTCTTGTGTCTTTAAAGTAACTAAAAAAGAGAGAGCTGCAACAACCTGATAGTGTTCATATTGTGGCTCCCCAGAAAGAGATTTACAGTATCACTAAAGATATTTATTGAAGAAAATCAAATAATAACAAAAGCAACCTCGATCTTTCCCTCTGATTTAAAGTTAGCATGTGTCAATGTGTAGAGTTTGTGGCATTTTCAATTATACTTTTTGGGTTTTATGTTGTTGTTGTTAGGTGCTGTTGAGTTGGTGTCCGATCATAGTGACCCTATGTACAACAGGTGAACACTATGGTCAGTTCCTCTCTGCTATTCATAGGGTTTTCAATGGCAGATTGATTTTTGGGAGTGAGTTGCAAGGTCCTTCTCACAATATGGGTTTTATAAGGTAGCGCAAGTCCGATGTTTTCTTGTTTCTGGACTTACCAAAGAAGACATTGACGAGGAAAAGAGCAGCAATTTTAAGAGTTTGAGATTGATTAGAAAGATAATTTCATTGTCAGACCCATGTCCTAATGGTCAATCCATGGAGATGCTTTGTTGGTTGTAAGTCAGTGTTCACCCTCAAATAAATCCTATGGTCTAAACTCAAGGGATTCCCTTTTTTTATTAATTGGAAATGGGCAAATGGAGGAACAGAGTTTAATAAGTATATGGGAGAGCTCTGCTTTACTCCCAGGGCCGCATCTTGGTGGGATGATGTAGCAGCGCTAGGATGGTTGGAAACACATAGTTCATACTTGTGATTGTGGCAGTTCTGTAAAGTTACTTCAAACACTCAATTAGTAAATACTGAATCATTGCTCCTAGAGGAAAACAGAGTTATCCCCTGGTCACATTCTTGCCAACTGATCAATATATAATTTTGTTTATGTATGTTTGTGTTTAAAGGCATTTTATTAAATATGTTCACAGCCAACTGCAGTATAACTTATGCATAAACCAAGTTGCAGATGTTAAATAGTGAAGCACAGCCTTCTTGTGCTTAGGAATAGTAGGCAGCTCTAGAACACTGTGGTTAGGGCTCATTTTAAGTGGCAAAATTGCCCATAAAGAGGCACAAAATGTGAAACAGGTGGCACTGAGTAGACCATGAAAAGAGCTGTTGTTGAGAGTGTTAGAGATTAGAGTGTCCACCTCGAATGTGCACATCAGAGAACTCATTTTTGGCCAACCTGTGTGCAAATGACTCAGAAAGTGTTGCAAATATTGATTTTGAGGTTATAAATACATTTTAGAGAGTAGGTGAATTGGCAAATGATAATATACTATAAGTAATTTTTGTCTTTCTGGAAGGTAAGCATATTTGTAGTTAACTTCCAAAAGATTCTCTGTAAGAGAGTGTAGTGCTGCTAAAGAAATTTGTTTTGCTTTTCAACATTTCATTCATTTGCAAAATTCCTTAATAAATATCTTTAATCCTTGTAGTTGCGGCCTTTTTAGGAGAATAAAATATGTGCTATAAATAACAAAACTCTCCACTATGGCATTATGGTTTCTTCAGGAAACCCTGAGCAGTTTCAGGTGTTTGTTTTGAACCACAGGCATGATTAATAAAATCAACACAGATAAATTATACAAAATCCAAACAAAATGACGTCATCTTTTCCAAAATATTAGTGGATAAGGAATTTGTTTTTTCACCAGGATTTTAAAAATTGATTTGCTTGTTTAATATCTCTTGTTTAAACATGTTAAAACAATTATTTGCTTAACTGAGGTTATCACCTTTTAATGCATTTTGTCATTACTGAAAATTGCCAAGAAGTTAACAAGTCTACAAATTTGATTCTTGCATACTATTTTAGTACTTTTAAGTTGATAGTAATCCTTTAATTCTTTATTTGCTCAACACTTTGTATGTGCACATTTCTTTGCTTAAGAGTTCTGAATTAGCTAACTAGGGCTTTTCTGACTGCAGCAGCTACCAAGTCACGGAGGTTCACTCAACTAGGAGAGAGTACTATACGTGAGATCTGTTTTTTATGCTCCTGAAACAAAATTGGAACTTAAGGGCAGAGGGAGCAGAACAGCTCAAGTACCAGGGAAACTATTACAAAGAAAAAGAACCAGTGATGTAGAAGATTATTTGAATTTTTTTATTATCAGCATTTCAACCAATAGACCACTGTACATTGAGGAAAACAGGTTAGATTATTTCTATATTTTGATAAGGTATTATAAGCCATTTTTCTCAGTTATTTCACAAATTAGAATGGGAAAATAGATTTATATTTTAGGAAGTACAATTTAGATTAGTGGAAGTGTATACCAGCGGACTTTGATTATGAATATTTATAACTTGATATAGGTATAAGAAACAAATTAGAGAAATTGTCATGGGCAATAATCACATTCATATAGTGACAGTCTCTTGGAAAGAATTATATTAGGTAGTCAGAAGACTTCATCCACATCCTGCTTGAAATTAAGTATCCGTGGTCCTTAATGTTATGGGCTTGAATTTGAAAGACTCACTCATCAAGATTTTTAGACACATTATATTTGCTTTTGCAAATTAGAAGCTCCAACCACAGATGTAAATATGCATTGCCATGTGTGGAATTAATGCTTCAGACAGCTTATGAATATGTATGTGTATTCTGGTGGTGCTTCTGCCACACAAGTCTTGAAAAGCAGTGGGAAGTGGGTGGAACCGCATGGAACTGCATATTGCTGTTAGAAAAGTAGTTCTCAAGGGAAAAAACATCTCGGGACAAAGTTTTGTTTCAGACCTGTCTTCAAAGACATAAAATTTTCTAAAAGAGGAAAGGTGATATCTGTCCATTTTAATTGTTGAAATTCCTGCTGACATTTTCAAAACTTGGAAATATTCTAAGGACAAACCTTTGAATTTAAATGTACGTATATCTTCATGATGGTTACTGGGATACCTTAAATTTTAATGCTGGTATATGGCAAGATTTGTATGGTATTTAGTTCTATAGTTATAAATGTATCTGTTTGACTGTCTCTATCACTGGAACATATTAGTTGTTGTGGTTAGGTGCCATTGAGTTGAGTCCTACTTGTAGCAACCCTATATACAATAGATGAAAGTCAATCTGACACTGTGCCATGCCTGGCACTATTGTCAGTGTTTCTCTACTATTTCTAGTGTTTTCAATGACTGATTGTTTCTGGAGTGGGCTCCTGGGTCCTTCTCCCTAGTGTAGAGCACCAGGTATTCCCAGGTGGTCTCCCATCCAAGGACAAACCAGGGCAGACCCTGCTTAGCTTCCGAGATCAAATTGGATTGGACACCAGGGTGGTATGACTGTAGGTAAAGCTCTAGCTCAAATGTTAATGGGAGGTTTTACGCTGTATGCCACCAGGATTTTGTTATTAACCCCTGATTTCCTTAAAACCTTGTTGATCTTGGCAAAGAAATGCAAAGTCAATAATAGTCGAGTTACAGTCTGTTCCACATTATAGCTACTTCTGGGTCATGGTACCAGGGCAAGAGGAAGAGGAAGACACACTGTTCAAGGCTGCTTCTTCTATGGTTTGTGTCCCTCCAGCAGTGGAAGTGCCATAAGGTCCCCTGGGATCAGGAGGACCATGGGTCTACACCAACCGATTGTGGCCCTCATGAGTGTGTGTGTGTGTGTGTGTGTGTGTGTGTGTGTGTGTATATATATATATATATATATATATATATATATATATATTTATTTATTTATTTATTTTTCAGTATTAGGTTGTGGAGCCTGCAGCCATAGCCCTGTGGCATCCGATCCTGTCAGATCTCGGAAGCTAAACAGGGTTGGGACTGGTTAGTACCTGGATGGGAGACTGCCTGGGAACACCAGAAGCTGTAGGCTTGGGAGAAGGACCTGGCAACCCCCTCCCAAAAATCAGTGTGCCATTGAAAACCCTATGCACAGCAGAGAAGCACTGACAATAGTGTTTCCCGTTGTACAGAGGGTCGCTATGAGTCGGATACCGATTCGATGGCACCTAACAACAACAGGTTGTTGAACTCAGGGTTTCATGCATGCCTTTTGCAAGTGCTCAGCCACTGAGCCACACACTACCAGCCCATTTTTCACTTTGTATTTTTGAGACAGGGTCTCACTAAGTTAGGCAGGCTGCATCTGGTCTTGAACTTGCCATCCTACCGCTTCCACCTCCTGAACAGCTGGGATTAAAGGCATGCGCCAATGCACCCTATGGCCCTCATGGGTAGTTTGAACTAGATTTACTTCTTATAATCAAAGTAATTCCTTTTAGCAAAGTTTTAAGACATTTTGGGGAAACCTTGTTATTTAGTGACAAAGTGGTGTAAGGGTCTGGCTAAAGCAGGATGAGATCATATTTATATGTCATATGCTGATACTCCAGACATTTAAGCCATTCCTTCCAGAGCCTATTTTAAAACTCAAATTGAACCACTAGTAGATAATGTTCTGTTACAGTTCTTTTTTATTGAATTAAACTTACTGCATTTGACTAGTTACCACCAAAGGGTTTTTAACCTATGCTTTAGATACAATTTGTTTATCAGGCATACTAAAATCCTCCTAAAAGATCACGATACAACTTTGCATTTTAACCTGTTCTTTGGAGTACTGTCTCTCAGGAGATATAATAAGTATCATTTAGGAATGAGAATACAGCATTTAGCTGCTTCTTTTGATATGTAGTTCAAATCCCTGTAAATTTTAATTACTTTGATAATAGATCTTGCATAATTGAGTGTCAAACATTTTCTAGGCAAGAATATTTTCCTCTTTTATAGTCAGGTCTTCACTTAATGGCCTTTCCCTTACAGCATTAAATTGGATTAAGGAAATATATCGTCTTGGGGTTTTATAAAGAATTAGCTGTTACAGATATTCATTTGTCTTAAACAACAACAACAACAACAACAACAACAACAACAACAGTACCTTGACTTCTCTTGCCCCTCTAGCTTCTGTGCCATTCTTTGTTTCCCTTTGCAATAAGCCTCAACAAGTCTTTACTTCTGCTTTTCAACTGACCTTTAAGTCTCTCTTAAACATACTTTATGGGCCTTTTGTCCCCGCTGTTCCACTAGGACGGTGGTCAGTTTCGACAGTGACCTTCAGGTTGCTACGTTGATTGATCAGTGTTTGGTTTTCATCATAGCTGACACTACTCTAAAGCATTAAAAACAATGAATCTTTCCAGATGCCTGTAATTCACCTTATTCCTCCTTTTCCAGACCTCTTACAGTTGGAGAACTCTCTCCACAATGTGCAATTTTTAGCCTCTGTATCAGAGGCTATTATAATGTCTGGTTCTACATCCAAAAATTTTAAACAACTTATATATCTTTCATCAAAAAGTAAAAGCTTTCTGTGAAAATGATAAAGAATACATTTCAGAACTTAGATATTGTTCTAAATAAACATTCATACCAATTTCCATATTTAAGAATTGGGGAATTTAAGATACACAAACTAGAATCATAAAATTCAAGAAAGCACATCATACACATTTAAATGATTTTTATGCATACTTGTTGATTGCTATTTCCCATTTAAGGTTATTTACCTAACAAACTAATTCATGCCAACATAATATATCATGTAATCCTGTTGGGAGATACCATTTAGCCAGAGAAATCATTTGCTTGTTTAGAAGAGTGTTACAAATATGCATATCACTGTTACTTATATATCAATAGATGAAAGAAGAGTATAGAATTTTTAATTGAAGAAGAAACAGGTGTACTAATATGACCAGCTATAACACATTTAAAGTAATCTGAGCAAATTATGTTTATATATTTTTCTCCCTTTCCTTTGTATAGTTTGTTCTTTTTGCCTACCTACCAATAAGCAGTTAACTGCTTTAGCCAAGTTGGAAGTTGAAGGTGTAAATCAAATATGCTGTGAACAAACTACTACTTGTAATTTTGGGCTTTAAATGTCCAAACGTTTCATAATGAGGAACATCCTAGAACATTTTGTGTTCAGTTCTGTTCAGTAATTTTTTTAATATCTGTATTTTTGGAATATTCCAAAGTATTACA
>VMDO01013004.1:0-58695 GCA_007922755.1 Pedetes capensis | reverse complement strand
TGCAGTGAAGGACGCCTGGAATCCCTGTGACTTGCGGGATGGGGGCAGGAGGGTCTCAAGCCCAAAATCTGTGCAGCCCAACAAGAGCCTATCTCAAAAAGCAAAAAATGTATGGGCTGGGGCCACAGAGTGTCAGTCCAGCTTCCACAAAGGAAGCAGGCTCAAGACCCTGTTAACAGTAAAAACATATTATCTTGAGTGGAGTCTGAACTAATTATTACACCCAGTTCGACCAGGTGGATTCAATAATGCAGGGTGCAATGTTCCCAATAGAGCTCAGGGTGGCAATACGTCCACACAATCCGCAGTAACCATCGGTTTTATTGGGTCCATATAGCCAAGCTCTTCATAACAATCTGGATTTAATTGGGACCCCGAGTGCCCAAAGAGACTGTTCCACGAAACACTCCGCGACTACTGTACTGTTCGAGAGGCAGTGGAACCTGTGGGGTCTTCCCTGAAGTTCTCCCTGTCCCACGTAGATCGGGCGCCAATTCCCCAAATCAGAGATTTCGTCCCCACAGCCTTGTCGTGTGCTGCGGTCGCGCTCGGAACTTCTCCGCCAGCAGCGAGCTGCACCGCCAGTTTCCGCCGAAAAGGAGCTCCCCGGCCTCGACTTAGCCGCCTCCACAAGCCCCAGACCTCTCCGCAGCACAGTGAGGTGTTTTGGGCTCACCTCTGATGTGTCTGGGATCCGGGCATATGTGTGCCCAATTTTCTGTGGAGTTCGAGACCGTAGGCCTGACCCACGGCAACAGAAGGGAGGGAGCGGCGTCTCAGCTCTAGACGCCGATCGCTGGCACCGGCTTCCCGTTAGCTCTGCGGCCGCTATGGAGGGCGTTTGTGGGCCCCCTCACGGTGACTCACCTAGGATCTGCAGTCTGTGTCCCGCAGGCGTGGTGAGAGTGTGCTGCCAAGGTTGCACTCCGTGCTGGGTCCGGGCCCGTGGGTGCCTGTGCGCGAAATCCCCTCCAAGTCTCTGGGATTCTATCCGCTGTCTGTGTGATGGCGAAATGGCGGCGGTCCCACTGCTGGCCACTGTGTAGCTCCTCTGAAGCCTAATCCTTGATTTCAGTGCACGCCTAGTTTCATTCTCTATCTCTCAAACTAAATTATCTCTGTTTCTATTTATTCAATTTGATTTTTAAACCCCTAATTGAGGCTTCTTATTGCTCCGGAACAGAAGTTGTGTGTTATCTGTCCGCCATCTTGACTCTGCCTCTCTGAAAATGTTTTCTATAGGCTAATTTTGGAGTTCTTAGAAAAGATTACTCAAGGCATGTTTCTCTCTGTGTATTCTCTCCTGCTAGGGAATGATAACAATTTAAAGGAAACCACTAGCAAATCTCCCTTTAAGGCATATAATTGTTTCATTGGCTTTCTTTTTTCAGTATGGATTTTTAAATCTCAAGTTTGATCATGAGGATCTATTACCTGCTTCCAATTTGGAGAATTATGAGAATTATAGTTTCCTAAAATGCCATCCTGTTGCATGCTATTTTTATATGCTGTCAGTTCAGTTTAAATCACTTGTGGTTTTGATATGTTTAGAAATCTTTCATTAAATATAGCCGTAATTCTAGCCTAGTATTTACATGATCTCAAGAGGGATCTAGTTAATTAGGTAAGATTTTAGGTAATGAAACTTAGAATAATATTAAAACCGTAAGAGTCCTACCTGCTTGACAGGTGAAGTCTTTAGCCCTGCTATAAAGCTGAGACTAGAAAGACAGCTTCTGCCATTGGTTTCTCTTCTTGTACCACTCTTGAAGTTGGGAGGAGGAATTAGGATCTTTGTTCTCTCTGCGAAAGCTAGCACTCTTTACAGCAGTTTCAAGTAGCAGCATTAGGCAAGAGCCGCTTGCTTTTCTGATTCTAAACCCATGGCATCCACTGCATTCACTCTGAGGGAGGAGGGAAAGTGGAAATGGGATTAGAGAAGAATTATCCTCAGAACTAAGCAAAGAACTGGGATCTGGAAAATGAGTTTTTCTTTCAGTTCTGCCTCCTGGCACTCTAGTTGACCCTCTTCATCTCCAGCAAGTGGGTGAGTGAAGTGTTATTGTGGG
Source organism: Pedetes capensis (assembly GCA_007922755.1). Lineage (NCBI taxonomy): Eukaryota > Metazoa > Chordata > Mammalia > Rodentia > Pedetidae > Pedetes > Pedetes capensis. Next base: position 56,626 of record VMDO01013004.1, on the reverse strand, counting down.
GCATGACTAATAAAATTGTGAAACATCAGAAAATGTGAAGGGCTTTGTAATGTTAAGTAATGAGGTAAACCCAGAATAACAAACGTGGAATGTGATCTACAGTCTTGCCAGGATCTGTCAAAGGGGTTCAGAGAATAATAAAAGATGCCTTAGACATCATGCACTTTCACTTTATTCGGTACAACCTTGTGTCTGGTGTTTTATTTAAAGTTATTCTTTCCCCTTTGGCCTTACCAAAGGTCCCTGGACATCAGTCAGTTTTTATGAATGAACCAAGACTATCAGACTTCAAGCAAGTTCTTCTACGGGAGGGAATTCAAGCTGAATTTGTAGGGGGTGTACTTGTCTGCAACAATCAAGTAGCAGTCCGTCGAGTAAGTTTATTTTTAATAAGGGCTAAATTGAACGTTTCTGATGTTTTGTCATTTTGAAATCTGTAATTCTTTCTCTTTTTTTTGTAATTTTTAATGTACAACTTAATGGGTCTCATTATGACATTTCCACACATGCATTTCATTGTACAGTGCTCGCATTAACTTCCCCCTTCTGTAATTCTTGACCATAATTTCACAAAACTGAAGACCGGTAATTTATATTCTTAATAATGACCTTAAAGACTTATAAAAGTGACTCTCAAAGAAATGGCATATAATTTTATAATAAGTTTTCATTACTTGAGCCCTCTGACAGTTACATGTGTATAAAATTCATTACTTTAATATTATATCCATATTGCGTGAACCAGGACAATCCATTTCCTAACCAATCGTAAAATAACCTATTTAGTGTATGTTGGTTACTATGTTCTGAATAGTAATGAACAAAAAATGTACTAAAGAACTTTTTTAAAAACTTGCTTTCTAGACGGAAACTGGACGCATCGGATTAGAAGGCTGCCTCTGTCAAGATTTCTATAGGATAAGAGACCTTCTGTATGAACAGTATGCCATTGTGTGAAGGATATGATGTCACGAAGTGTCCTCTTAACCGTTCTAAGAAAAAAGGATTCTTACCTTCTTCTAAGCTTTTGCCGTTTTGTTTTATAACATACAGAAAGAATCTGCCATAAAAACGGAACATTATTAGAGTTTCTTGAAATGTAAAGAGAAGGCTGAGGGTGCAGCTCAGTGGCAGAGCACTTGCCTACCATGCACAAAGCCCTGGGTTCAATCCCCAGTACTCTATTAAAAGAAAAAAAAAAAAGAAGCCGGGTATAGTGGCACACATCTCTAATCCCAGCAACACAGGAGCCTAAGGCAAGAGGATTGTGTGTTCAAAGCCAAATGAAGCCTGCATAACTTAGTGAGACCCTAAACTCAAAATATAAAAAAAATTTAAAATGGGGTAGGGGTGCAGCCTAGTGGTAGATCACTTGCGAAGTATGTGTGAGGCCCTGGGTTCAATTCCCAAGTACTGCAAAAAGAAAAACAAAAAACAAAGAAGGAAAGGTGACCTTTTTGCTGATGCTCAAATGAGGCTTTCAGAGTGATACACAGTCTAGCACATGTACAGGCCCAAGAATTGAAAGTGATCAGTTTCCTTTGCAGACCCCTTTCTCTAGAAGGGCTTTTTACTTGAATAAAACAATGCAACTTTGCAAACCAGTTATGGCCTTAGAGAAACATGTTTGCATGCTTGCAAACGTTTCTTATATTTTCTGCAATGAAAAGGGAGAATTATTTAGATAAGATGTGCTACAAAAAATCCCCAAAACTCGTCAGTCTTTTGAAGCTTAGGTATTTAAGAAGAAAAACAAAAGACATATCTGCTGTGACTCCTCTTTTGAATTCTAATACGCAATTGTTTTCCCATGGAGTCTCTCAGCTCCATTCCTATATTTCCTAGTGATTCACTCTCGTGTGAGGTCGTACACATTTTGTTCAGAAATAAATCTTTATTTCTCCCATTTCTTGTTCTATTCAGAGTTTGTTCAATTTCAGTCATAGCATCATCTTTTGAATACATGTCATTTAAGGAAAGGAAAGCCTTGATGTATTATAAGGATTCTGCATACCTTTTAGATATATCTTAAATATCAGCTGAGTTACTGTATTTGAAACTGTTTACTGCTCTGTTTTTAAGAAGAAAAACATTGAATATCACATTTTCATAAGGTAACAGTATAATTTAATTAGAAGGTGTAAATGTTTTCATTTCTTAGGATTGCTCTCTCCTAAGTTTACCTAAACAGTGGTTGGATTTTATACACATTACTATAACAATAGTTGTAGTAAGGGCAATGGGCTAAGGTCATCCTCTACTGCCCTGAGATAATATAAACCACTTATGTTCAAGAGTAAAAACTGAATATATGCAGTCTTCACTGAACTTAAAGCCATGTTGTCCTATTGTAATCTGTTGATGATTTCATAGAAAGTAGCTTAATCATGGCAGACCTTGATGCTTATTTCTTAAGTATTTAAGTCTTCCTCTTTACCCTTAGCATTTATAGGAGCATGAGTCTTCTTGTGTAATTTAGGTGGAACTATGTATATTTCAACCCAGTTATGTGAGAGTAGATTCATTATTTCCTTTTGCTTCAAATGCTTACAAAATTTCTATTGTAGATTATAGTACTAATGCAGAGTTTGTAGCCTGCTAATACTAAAACCAAATATACAAAACAATGTTTCAAAAGATGAATGTAAAGGGTATATTTTCTTCTTAGCACTTCAAAAAACTTCTAAACTCTTGTTACTGTATAGAGTAAGCCTCTAATTCTGTTTATATCCCGAGGAAACAAGTTGTTTCATGGATTTAAGCATCTGGCTATACATATTACATCATAATACCAATATTGAAAAAATTATTTCTTGCCTAGCCTTTCTGTTGTACTATGAGAATCAAATAGAACTGCTTGAAGATGGCTGTACTAAATAATGTCTTTGGGAAAGCAGTACTTTTGCCTGTTTTTAGATGGCAGTATTACTGAAATTCCAAAAATGAAGACTTTTGTTATAGCCTCAATTACTTAAGAAAACTGTAAATTTTAAAAATGCGATAAATAAATCATGAGCTTAGTTAGAGAAACTTTCCTATCTTTAGAAGGAAGAATAAAACAATGTGGACTACCAGCTGATAACTGCAAATAATATTGTTGAAAAAGAAATTTTAGCCAACTATCATGGCACACACCTATAGTCCCAGCATTTGGGAGGCTGAAGCCAGAGAATTGCAAGTTCAAGGCCACCCTGGGCTACATCGTGAGACCCTGTCCCAATTATTTAAAAAAAAAAAAAAAAACAAAGGCTTTTTTAAATTGCATTTGTTGCCATGGGATTATACATGTTATATATCACTGTAATTATTTCTATATTTTCATGACCCAATAAGTGACCGGAAATAGAAGTGAAGAAATTAATTTTCTAAGGAGGGCCATAATACCTTTTTTTAAAATATAGTTTATATGCCATAAAATATTCTTTTAAAGTGTACAAGTGATTGGTTTTGGTATATTCACAGATTTGTGTAACTATTGTTGTTGTTGTTGTTAGGTGCCGTCGAGTCGGTATCCGACTCATAGCGACCCTCATAGGGTTTTCAATGGCTGACTGTTTCGGGATTGCCTTGGGAGTGGATTGCCAGGTCCTTCTCCCATTTTTGCGGTGCTGGGAATTGAACTTGGGACCTCAGAGACTCCAGCGCAGCGCTCTACCCACTGAGCTAAATCCCAGCCCACTATGTAATTCCAGAACATATTCGTCATTCCAAAAAGAAACCCCCTCCCTTCTTCCATTTTCCCTTCTCTTACCCCCTATCAACCATTAATCTTTCTGTCTCTATGGATTTTCTTCTTTGGACATTTCATAAAAATAGAATCATGCAACATGAGGCCTTTGGTGTCTGACTTCTTTCATGTCACAAGTTTTCAAGGTTCATTGAGGTGGGAGTATGTATTAGAGTCCTTTTTTTGTTTTTGTTTTGGGACGTCATCTCAATATGTAGCTTAGCCATGGTACAATGTTGGGTAGTGTTTTGTTCTGCTGTACATAGGGTTGCTGTGAGTCAGACCCAATTCAATGGTATCTAACAGCAACAACAACATATATATACACACATTAATTTTTGAGCAGTTTGATACTGAGTTGGAGTTATGATGTCACTTTAGTCCTAACCACTTTGGTGTGTATTTTTTTTAAATACTCTCCCACATAACCACAGTGCTACCACCAAAATCAGGAAACCAACATTGATCGAATTCTAACATTTAATCCACAAACCCCATTCAAATGTTGCCATTTACTTTTAAGATGTCCTTATAATAACTCTCCTTTTTGATCCAGGGTACAATCTAAAGTGGTGAATACACTTAATTATGTTTTTCCCTTTAGTCTTCCTCAAACTGTAACAGGTTCTTGTTTTTCCCTTGTGACTTGGAGTTTCTGAAGGGTTCTGGCCAGTTACTTTGTAGAATGATACTCACTTTGAGTTTGTCTGATGTTACCTAAAGATTAAATTCTGTTTGTGAATTTGGGGCAGGAATACCAGCGAAGTGATGTTGTGTTCTCTGCCTTGTGTCACAAGGCACGTAGGGTCAGTTTTTCCCATGACTACTGGTGATGTTAAGTCTTAACAGTTAACAATGTCTTCAATGTTTTTCCACTGAGAAGTTTATAAGTATTTTTCCCTGTTTTCTGTCCTTTGGAAATTTTTATTTATTTTTTTGGTGTTAAAGTGTACAACATGATGCTGTGGTATACATATCCAGAGTGAAATGATTACTGGAAGAGTAAGTATTTTATGGGGAGGTACTTTGAGACTATGGCAACATCTTGTTCTTTCTCAATTTTTTATCCTCTAGTTTTGGTATCCTTAGTGCCTCTATGCTCGTTCCCTCCTGCATCCATCTTTATATATTAAAACCCCCAAGCTATCTTACAGTAGAATGCCAAATGGCTATTTGCTAATTCTATCATTGCTTCTATGTTTGAATGGCATTCTACTGTAAGATCGCTTTATCTTCTTTCCCATTTGTTTATTCTAGGTAAGTATGGGGCATGTGTACCTGTCTTACATCTACATCGTGGTTTGTTTTGCTGCTCCAGCTGTACTGGATTTGGCTGGTGGGAACACACTCAGGCTGGCTGTGGTGTCCTTTTGATGTGCTCCTGTGGTTCTTGGAGCACTTCCTTACGTTGCTGGCATCACAAGCTATTCCAGGCTCATCTTGTATTTTCCCTGACCCAGTTCTGAGATGATCCATTTCTCTAAAGAAGGGTGTTTAGAATCACAGCCAGGGTGCTGGGCAGTGCTCATTGCTGCTGCTATCACCACTACTGTGTCATTTCAGTGGAAAGATTTGGAAACGCATGCATCTATGCTTGTTCCCTCCTGCATCCATCTTTATATATTAAAACCCCCAAGTTCACACTGACCTCCAATTTCACTTCTACTTTGCAGAGTTTATTCTAGTCTTCTCCCTTTCCTTTATATTAAAGGAATTCATTTAAATATAAGGTGATTCCTTTACTTTATATTTAAAAACTGGCCTCCCATGGTCCCCAAAGTATTGGCTTATTTGTTCACTGTCATTGTGATCAACCAGCCCTCTGACCGTAGGCTGGTTCCTTTGCACCCAGCCCCTGTATACCACTGCTGCAAGAACTGAGTCTTCACTCTCTCTTCTTCCACTCAACACCTGCCAATTGAACCCCAAAGTGAGTATTTTAAAACTGGCACTTTTGGCTCAGCTGGCAGTGCCAAAACTTGTTCCAGTTTATGTAGTGCTCTGTTGCTGTTAGGTGCCATCGAGTCATATCTGACTCATAGCGACCCTCAGGGTTTTCAATGGCTGATTGGTTTGGGATTGCCTTGGGAGTGGATTGGTACATCCTTCTCCCATTTTTGTGGTGCTGGGAATCGAACCTGGGACCTCAGAGACTGCAGAGTGGCGCTCTACCAACTGAGCTAAATCCCAGCCATGTAGTGCTTTTGTTGTTGTTAGGTGCTGTGGAGTCAGTATCCGACTCATAGCAACCGTAGGTACAACAGGCGAAACACTATTGTCAGTGCTTCTCTGCTATCCATAGGGTTTTCAATGGCAGATTGATTTTTGGGAGTGGGTTGCTGGGTCCTTCTCCCAAGCCTACAGTATCTCGTGTTCCCAGGCGATCCCCCATCCAACTACTAACCAGGCCCGACCCTGCTTAGTTTCCGAGACCTGACAGGATCAGATGCCACAGCGGTAGAGCTGCAGGCATGTAGTGCTCTAGTAACGGTGAAATGCACGTAGGTTCCTCAGGTTTCTACTGTGGGGCTGTATGGTCTTTGGAGTTTGGGTTATTTGGTTAAGTTGTTTTCTTCATTACTTGCTGTTCTGTAATTAAGCTTTGCAGATAATGTTCAAGCATGTATAGAGCAAATCATGATTTCTAGGGAGGGAGTTAGTGTAGGAAAGTGTGAAGATGAAAGGAGATATAGTAGTGATCTCACTCCAAGATACTCTGTAAACCAGAACACATTAGCAATTAAAGATCTGAAGTTGTAGCTGGGTGTGGTGGCATATGCCTGTAATCCCAGCTACGTGTGAGGCTGAGGCAGGAGGATTGCAGGTTCAAGGCAAGAGGCAGTTTGTACAATTTAGTGACACCCTGTCTTAGAATAAAAAATAAAAAGGGGGCTGTGGGTGCAGCTCAGTGGTGGAGCAGTTGCCTACCACGTATGTGGCCCTGGGTTCAACTCCACCAGTGCTGCAAAAAAAACAAAACCTGAAGTAATGTGTTAATATTATTTTATAACTGTCCTTGCAAAAGAACTTTGTCAGTTCATCATTTGGATCATCCACCCCCTTAACTCTTAAATATTGTAGGAGTGCCAGGATCAAGTTCACTGTGTTGAGTGCTGAGATGTTCTTTTATTAAACAGCCGGGTTACTCTTCAATCTTAACACTTCAGAGTGGGAGGAATAATATGCCCCTGGACAAATGCTTCCTTGGGAAGCTCAGCACGGAGGCCAATTATGTAACAAATGTAGGCAACCTGTATAATAATTATTAAAACTTATTCCTACTCGTGGGAAAATGGAGTCTGAGCATAATTATTTCCATTTTGGAGATTTGGCTCAACTAATGGGAATAATGGATTACGTGACCTTTTGGTTAGAGAAAAAAACACATCCATACACACAAACCCCTACACCATCGTAGATCTCCCTGAGTATTTTCTGTGTACCAAATGTTACGCTAAGTACTTTACACACATTGTCTCACTCACACATCACAAGGCATTATAGATACCTTATTATCCCCATTTACAGTTGAGGACACTGAGGTTTGTAGTCTGCCATTGGTCCTCCAATTCTCAAACACCATGGGCACTGCAGTGTATATGGCATTGTCTCAATCATCACAGTCATGGGCATTATAGATACCTTATTATCCCCCCTTACAGATGAGGACACTGAGGTTTGTAGTCTGCCATTGGTCCTCTAATTCTCATACACCATGGGCATTACCGTGTAGAACCGTATATTATCAGAGTTCTTTAGGTTGGAGCAAAAGAAATAGCTTTGGCTACCTTACCAAAAAAGGGAGTTTATTGAGACAGTGACCCTAGGTATCTCTCAGGATCTAGGCAGCAGGCCCTATAATCTTCTAGGACACTAAAAGAATGAGCTAACTACCATTTGGGTCTCTCAGTGTATAAAATCATGAAGGAAACCCAGTATTGACTTGGCTATTGTTAAGAGCCAATTCCATGGCTAATCAGATGGCACCTTGACTGTGGGTCTTACTAAGCTTAGGCACAGAGAAGGAGAGTTCTCCCTGAGGATTTGGAGGGCTGTTACCAAAAGATATTCCATAGTTGTAGTGGTTATAAGTGCAGGCTCCAGTGAAGGACTTCAGATACCAAGACCATTGCTCTAGGTGGGTTGGGCCAGTGACTTTAAGTGCCACCTTCACATGACTCTAAAGGCCAGGTAGGTATCTCCTCCATTTTCATGTTTAAAGAAACTTGCTCTGAGGGGTCTAAATGGCTTTCCAGAGTCACACAGCTGATTACTATTGAATCGTGTTTTTACCATCCACTTGATCTAAAAAAACAAAAACAAAACAAAACCACTCTAATATTTATCCTTTTAGCTTATAGACAAGAATCCTTTAACTCGCAGTGTTGTTGTTGTTAGGTGCCATCGAACTCATAGCAATCCTGTGTACAGCATATCAAAACACTTCCAATTCCGTGCCAGGCACACGATCTTACTTATGTTTAAGCCTGTTGTTGCAGACACTGTGTCAATCCATCTGGTGGGGGGTTTTCCTTTTTTCTGCTGACCTGCCACTCTCCCAAACATGATGTCTTTCTCCAGGGATTGGCCCCTCCTGACTACATGTCCAAAATATGTAAGACGCAGTCTAGCCACCCTTGCTTCCAATGAGCACTTTGGTTGCACTTCTTCTAGGACAGATCTGTTGGTTCTTTTGGCAGTCCATGGTATATTCAATAGACATCTCCAGCACCATAATTTAAAAGCATCAATTCTTTTCCTGTCTCCCTTGTTCAATGTCCAGCTTTCACAGCCATATGATGCGACTGAAAACACCATGGCATGAGTCAGGTGCACCTTCATCTTCAATGTGACATCTTTACTTTTCAATACTCTAAAGAGATCTTTTGCCACGGCTTTTCCCAGAGTGATGCATCTTTTGATTTCTTCACTGCTGCTTCCATAGGTGTTGATTATAGAGCCAAGCCAAGCAAAATCATGGACAACCTCAATCTTTTCTCCATTTATTGTGAAATTGCATACTGACCCAGTATGTGTGGCATTTTTGTTTTGTTGATGTTTAGTCACAACCCATACTGAAGGCTATGTTCTTTGATCTTCATCAGTAAATGTTTTAAATCCTCTTCACTTTCAGCAAGCAGAGTTGTGTCATCTGCATAATGCAGGTTGTTAATGAGTCTTTCTCCAATCCTGATGCTGCGTTCTTCTACATAAAGTCCAGCTTCTCGGATTATGTGCTCAGCATATAAATTGAAGAGACATGGTGAAAGGCCAGTGTAATACTCACAATTTCCTCTAAATAACCATGGAATTTATACCATATGGCCTAATGTAGATCTAACACATTTTTATCTGTAGACATATTCTAACAAAATTAAACACAGCAAACTTTCTAGTTTGATCAATGGGATAATGCATTAATCTTAAAGATACTGAGTCCTTTCTCATCTTTACTACTGATTTTATGCTGTTCTCTGTAGAATAACAAAACAGCCTTCTCTTGGCCAAAAATAAGAAAATCCACAGGCTGCCTGGGAATCTTGGAGTATGTTTACCCAGAAGTGCTTATATAAGGGTTCTAAATAGCTATCTGGGGCTGGGATTTAGCTCAGTTGGTAGAGCGCTGTGCTGCAGTCTCTGAGGTCTTGAGTTCAATTCCCAGCACCGCAAAAATGGGAGAAGGGCCTGGCAATCCACTCCCAAGGCAATCCCGAAACAGCCATTGAAAACCCTATGAGGGTCGCTATGAGTCAGATACCGACTCGACGGCACCTAACAACAACAACAACAACAAATAGCTATCTAACAGTTTCTCATAAAATCTGTATAGGTAAAAGGGTGATAGGGGTTTGGTTAGGATTTCAAATCCTTCTAAAGCTATTTTCAAAAGTTAGTCATTGGTGGATCTATACTACTGCAAGTTTGCAAGCTCTGTGTTTGTCTTACTTTACTTGACATTTTAATAAATCTGGTTGAGGACGTAGGTGGCAGGTTAGAAACTTGGCGAATGAGCTGCCACGGGAAGAAATAGCTCTTGTATGAGAAGCCAGGATTGGTACTTCGTGGAATCCTGATGAATTTGGACAATGGGCTAAATCGAAGAAAATGAAATGTCACCTGTCTTTCTAAATCAGTGGTACAAATATATAATGGAGAGACAAAGCTTAGAATTCTAGATTTTAAAAAGAAGCATTACAAAAAGCATCCTATTAGACTAAAAGTTGAATCTACAGCCACACCACCTTACAGCCATGCCATACTACCCTCGTGTCTGATCTCGTCAGATCTCAGAAGCTAAGCAGGGTCAGGCCTCGCTAGTACTTAGATGGGAGACCATCTAGGAACACCAGCTGCTGTAGGCTTGGGAGAAGGACCTGGCAACCCACTCCCAAAAATCAATCTGCCATTGAAAACCCTATGAATAGCAGAGAAGCACTAAAAATAGTGTCAGGTATGGCACAGTGTCAAGTAGTGTTTCATTCTGTTGTACATAGGCTTGCTATGAGTTGGACCCAATTCAAAGGCACCTAACAACAACAAATAAGTAATAAATTCACATGATAAAAAAGTCTAGGTGTAGGAAAATAGAAACAGAAAAAGCCCTATACTAAAACTGAATGTAGTACTTTTTTGACCTATGTCCTTTTTGGACCTATGTCCTGTTTGTTTGTTTTGTACCAGGTGTTGAAGCCAGGGCCTTGAATGTGCCAGGCACTGCACCACTGATTTGCACCTCCACCTCTTTAAAAAAAAATGGGGTCTTTTTGGCGTGTGTGTGAGAGATAGGGTCTCACTAAATTGCACAGACTGCCTCTGGCCTTGAACTCACAATCCTCCTGCCTTAGCACCGAAAGTCACTGGGATCACAAGCATGTGTCACTGCATGGCTTTTATCCATCTTTTTTAAATGAAATGTCTTTGATAGGTATACAACTTGTGCTCTTCGACAAAATCTTCCATGTTTATAAACATCTTTTCATGGCTGCAAAAACTTCATCATATGGCTGTGGCGTTATTTATTCAACTCTTCTCAATTGTTGGATGGTTCCCAGACTTCTCTCTGTATTTGGAAATGCCATCCTGCATAAAGTCATGCATCGGGGTGATATTAATACGAGCAAATAATTGTAAACACCCGGAGTTCCACATTTTAGGAACATTAGTATCTGACTTAGGTCCAGAGGAGAATAACCAGCTTGCTGAAGAATCTGGAAACCATAGCAAATAGGAGCTAAGAGTATTTAGTTGGACATACGCATTAGGGCTCATGTTGGGGAGAGAGATTCCGTTCCGAAGAAAAGAGCAAGGAATCACTAAGAGCCTCCAAGAAGCCGATCTTCAGATAAGTTGTGGCGTTCTTCATCCCTAACAGTGGCGTGGCTTTGTGTGTTCAACATGTAGTGAACTCTTTTTCTTTGAGGAAGAAGAGGTAAAAGTCTTCAACGCTGAGCAGTTAGGTGAGGCTGGGGCTGTAGTTCAAGGGTAGAGCACTTACCTAGCATGCCCGATGCCCTCGGTGTGATCCCCAGTACCTCGTTAAAAACCAAAACAATAACAGCAAAAGCAACTAAATGAGAACACTGGCAATCTTCCCACCACTATCTTCCAAAACATGACTGGTTCAAGAATTTGCTTCCAGTGCCAGCATCTTAGATGTGAATTATCTACATGTCCCTTTCCTTCTGCTGTTTTAAGAGGAAAAAAAATGTCTCTCTCCCCAAACTGGTGAGACTGTATTTGGCCCTGCTCATCCTGGGGGAGGAGGTTTTAAAAAGATTTGTTAGATCTGTCAGTCATCTGGCACAGGCCTGTACTCCCAGCAGTCAGGAGGCTACAGGAGGAGGATTGTGAGTTCAAGGCCGCCGTGAATGATACAGCAAGTCCCAGGGGGATACAGGGACCCTGTGTCAGAAGGACAAACACCCTGTCACTTTCCTCACCACCTTGTTTTGAATAATTATTAAAAGGATGTTCTGTGGTGGGGGGAAGTGGGGCTACTGTGACGATGACAAACTCACGCATAGGCATCAGCCTCAATCAGACATCCCAGGACACTCCAGTGCATAGGTGTGGTGAGAACCTCATTCCATGACTTTGACTTCCTGAGACAGAGTTAGCTCCAGTGCTCCGAGAGGATGAGCTTCCACGGGCAATCCTATGGCAATCAGCGAAGGACAAGTGAATTGTAAACTGTAGCAATGGAGCATGGTTGTTGTTGTTGTTGTTGTTGTTAGGTGCCGTCGAGTCGGTATCCGACTCATAGCGAGTCTCTGTACAACAGGGGAAACACTATTGTCAGTGCTTCTCTGCTGTTCATAGGGTTTTCAATGGCAGATTGACTTTTTGGGAGGGGGTTGCCAGGTCCTTCTCCCAAGCCTACAGCTTCTGGTGTTCCCAGGCGGTCTCCCATCCAGGTACTAACCAGGCCCGACCCTACTTAGCTTCCGAGATCTGACAGGATCGGATGCCACAGGGCTACCGCTGCAGGCATGGAGCATGGTAGGCACTGTTTAATATATGAAGCCCACTGTTTCCCTTTGGTTGCTCGCCTGGAATGAAGAGGCTATTGTTGTTGTTAGCTGCCATGGAGTCGAATCCGACTCATAGCGACCCTATGTACAGCAGATGGAAACACTTCCTGATTCTGTGCCAGGCACACAATCTTATTTATGTTTAAGCCCATTGTTGCAGACACTGTGTCAATCCATCTGGTGGAGGGTTTTCCTTTTTTTTGTTGTTGACCTGCCACTCTCCCAAACATGATGTCTTTCTCCAGGGATTGCTCTCTCCTGAGGCTATTAGTGAACACCTACTATGCATCACACACTTGCCATCTGTTGCTTGGATTTAATCCTCCCAAAGGCCCTTGTCAGATCTAACAAGTTCTCCCCACCTTATGGATGAGGAATTAAAGACTCAGGCTCAGAATTCCTCTGAGTGTCACTAGGAAATAAGAGCCATAGCCGGGATACCAATGCAGATTCTGAGTATCCCTAAGCGCGTACTTTCACGTGGATAGATGAAAGACTCTGAAGGAGTGACTAGGACTGTAGGCCTGTCCTTGAGTGGCAGCAAGAGCAGGATAGGGTGACACATACCTGTAATCCCAGCACTTGGGAGCTTGAGGCAAGAGGATGTGAGTTGAAGGCCAATCTGGGCTACATGGTAAGACCTTGTCTCAAAAAAAAAAAAAAAAAAAAAAAAGGCTAATTCAGAAAAGAGAAAAAGAGTAAGGCATCAGCTGTATGGATTGAGCGAAAGGATATGAAGATGCTCATAAAACAAGACAAATGTGTTACCTGTAGATTAGAAAAGGACACCTCTGTGTTTCTCTCTGTTGGATTGAAACTCTAGGTTATGTTTATTTTCAACACTTTGACTTGCTTTCCTCACCAGTATTTCCAAATAGAAACAATAGGCATCTTATTTAAAGCTAGCGTTTAATCCAAAATCACATGATGTTTCTAAATGCATTCACAGCACGATGCTGCTTACCTGTCCTGCTTTGAGGACATGTTTATGCTGGTGGCAGAGCTGTTCTAGACAGATTTAATATTTTGAGATTTCCACCTTTGAAATAAAGTAGGGAAAGGACTAGTATCAGATACAAATTCAGAAGTCTAGGGGAATCTGATGAGCTCAGCAAGGAGAGAGGTACAAAACGATTAGTAGCAGGTCTTTGGAGTTGTTAACCTTGAATTGCATTCTAATTCCCTGTCTGACCATGAAGGCACGGAAAGAGGTAAAGAAAGGAGGGAAACTGACATTTGGACTCACTATCTGGCAGAGGCTGGGCTAGGCATTTTCTTAGTGGATATCTGCAAAAGCAACCAAGCTTAACATCAAGTACCCATGAAGAGGGCAGTGGTTGAGTTGGTTGTGGTATATCCACACTGACCCATATTTAGCCCTAATTTGAAAGTAATTTAAATGGATAGATCAATACTACATACTGATCTGGAGAGATGTTTATGTTGTATTAAAAAGATAGTAAGTTGCAGAGTAATACGGATGGCCATTTTTTAAAAACTATATATGCAAATGGCTGAAGCAAGATTCTAACCCCGGTCTACATTAAAGATGATTTTTTTCAAGTTTTCAGTTCGTGAATTTTACCTTCTCTTTTGCCACAATGAGTACTTAATCTTAAAGGAAACTCCTCAGTTCTGTTGTGCAGTAGAGTTGGAAAGCAGAGGTAGTGGAGGTGATGGAGGAAGAGGAGGAGGCAGAGGATGGCAGGAAGTCTTTGCCTCTGAGCCTCGCTGTTGTCTCCCATCACCCTCCACGGCCTCCCCTGGCAATGAGTGGATCCTCTCTGAGAAAATCACAATGCTGTCTGATCTATATCCATCCCATTTCCAATGTGTGACTCATTGCCCCTTAAAAAGTCTAGACAACTTCTGGTATTAAACACGGTTTCAGGTGAGATGTAAGAAAATGTACACTTGACTTGGCAGCAGTATGTTGGGTCTTTTCATTACACATGCAATAGGTGAGAACAGATCTGTGTCTTGATGCAGAGAGAACGCTGATTGGAGATTTGGAAGGCTTATATGCCCATTTTCTATGGGATCTTGGCCAAGCCTCTGATCCTTTTTGACCCTCAGTTTATTTATCTATCATATACCTGGAGTGGGGAGTTAGCCTGGATAATTCACAAGATCCTTTTCACATTAGGATTCTATCATCCAAGTCACATACATTGTGTTGTTGAAGGCCTCTCTACTTTTTTAGATCCAGGACATGGTTGTTGTTGTTGTTGTTAGGTGCCGTCGAGTCGGTATCCGACTCATAGCGACCCTCTGTACAACAGGGGAAACACTATTGTCAGTGCTTCTCTGCTGTGCATAGGGTTTTCAATGGCAGATTGATTTTTGGGAGGGGGTTGCCAGGTCCTTCTCCCAAGCCTACAGCTTCTGGTGTTCCCAGGCGGTCTCCCATCCTGGTACTAACCAGGTCCGACCCTGCTTAGCTTCCGAGATCTGATGGGATCGAATGCCACAGGGCTACAGCTGCAGGCGGACCAGGACATGGTAGGGAGTAGGTAATAAATCTAAGATCTGGAAATGCATGTCTTTCTGGGTCTCCACAGCTGTCATTCTCTATTCAGTTCTCCCCTTCCTCATCACTGTTAGCACCCAGTGGGTAGAAAACAAATTGTACATTAATTCAGCCCACTGTTCTCAACAAAAGGGAAAGCTGCACATACAATTTTAACACTTGGAACCAACATTACTTTGTCAGACAAATTTACTATAGACCCCCTCAAACTTGGACTGGGAAAAATCTTATACAAATGGCTGTCCCCTGGAGGTGTTTTCATATCAAAATCACATTTCCTTCATAATAAATTGGTTTTATTAGTAATTTTCAATGGTGGTAAACCTAAAGGCTTCAACACAACATCCCGTCTTATAAAGGTAGTTAGCTGGAGTTATTAAAAACTCACCATCTTACAGATTTTTAAAGACTCATGCAGAGCTTCAGAAAACATTAATTTCCCTTTAAACTTTCTTCTGCAAAATAACCTAAGCAAATGAGATATTCCTCAGAAAGAAAAGAAGTTCTATAAAGAGCTGTGGAGGTGATAAATCTTTAATGCTCTGGATAATCTAACTCCCTATTCTCAGCCTGAAGTAGGGGATAGAATCCAAAGATGATGCATACAATTGGAGGGAAATGAAATTCATTAATTCATCTATAGTCAGCTATCTGCAGAAAGAATGCAGAAATGCAAAACTTGTTTAGAGTGAGGCACTAGGCTGAGAAAAGATACCATTTGAAGGAATTATTTTTAAAAGTATATTCTGTAAAACCAACAAATGATGCGCTGATTAACAAGGTAACCCCACGACAGACTCATTTCCTGTATAATGCTTATGGAATTGCTCCCATCTACTCCCAATACTCCGTGGCTTCTGGAACAACCGTGATCAGAAAATTTAGAAATAGAAACGAATGATTCCCGTCATCCATTGTGCCTTCTCCCAGTCTGTTGAAGGTTAATCCTCATCCCTCAAAGTGGGCCTGGTGCCAACTAGAACCATTTATTGAAAACTGACTCTGAGGCCGGGCGCGGTGGCGCACACCTGTAATCCCAGCGGCTCGGGAGGCAGAGGTAGGAGGGTTACATGTTCGAGACCAGAGGCAGTCTGCATAACTTAGTGAGATCTTGTCTCAAAAAGTAAAAAAAAAAAAAAGGGCTGGAGGTGCAGCTCAGTGGTCCAGCACTTGCAGAGCATGCAAATGTGAGGCCCTGGGTTCAACCCCCAGAACCAAAAAAAAAAAAAAAAAAAAGAAAAAGAAAGAAAGAAAGAAAGAAAGAAAAGAAAAAGAAAAGAAAGAAAACTGACTCTGAGCAGTATGCTATGCACTCCGAGAAAGGACAATGAAATGAGGCACAGTCCTGGCCTTGAGTACTTAACATGCTTAAGCACGCAGGTAGAGCAGAGAGCGCCTCCTGCTGGCCAGGAAGCTTTGATGGCGCAGGAGTGGAGGCTGGGCCCTGGGAGTTTTCCCTTTGCATTTTAGCAAATCCAGAGAAAGAACCGAAAGACCCTTGAGCATTGGCTTACCTTCTATCTGAGCATACATTCTTTCTAAATGAAAGGTGTTCTTTACGGGGTGGTGGTGGGAGGTTAGCTAGGGATGAGAGGACAGTAGAATGGAGACAACCTGGGATTTCTGACAGTGAGGGCGAGTTTAAAGTGTAGAGCAGATGGGCTGAGTTAAGGCACATCAGTGGGTTACTCGCCACCAGTGTGGAGGTAGGCCAGGAGATCATTCATAATGCAACTGTAAATCAGAAAACAATCTCCCATTTTCTCAATGAAAAGATTTAAAACACTCCTAAACATAAGCCAATGCTTTTGGCCAACTAGAATATATCAACTTTTAGGAAAATAATAAAAATGGTCAAGTGTTTCTAACATTTCATTTTTAATGTCAAAAAATGTATATTTAAAAGTCACATGTTGTATAAAAGGATATATTCCTTTAGAAATGTGCTCTTAGCCAATATTATGTTTGATAGAGTAATTTCATTCAGACTTTGCTGGTGGTTTGCTGATGTCAGCATCTCTGTCCTTCCTTGGAGCCCTCTACCACTTTAACACTGGGGGACCTGTTGTTGTTGTTGTTAGGTGCCATCAAGTCATTGTCTAACTCATAGTGACCCTATGTACAACAGGTGAAACACTATTGTCAATACTTCTCTGCTATTCATAGGGTTTTCAATGGCAGATTGATTTTTGGGAGTGGGTTGCCAGGTCCTCCTCCTCCCAAGCCTACAGCACCTGGTGTTCCCAAGTGGTCTCCCATCCAAGTACTAACCAGGCCCGACCCTGCTTAGCTTCCCAGATGTGACAGGATTGGAAGCCACAGTGCTATGGCTGTAGGCACTGGGGGACCTGCGGGTTTCTAACTAGATAAGCCGGGGGATTCAAATCTCAGACCTTCCCCCACCTCACTTAGGGCGGACTCTGACCATGAAGAGACAGTGGAGGTGTGGCCTCTGGTAAATGGTATCCACCTCAGTGTGGATGCAGTCAGTATGTACCCTGGCCTCAGAGCCATTCTATCCACTATGAGCCAGTACTTGGGACTGTCAGCCCATGGGTTTTGAGGTAAAATGACAAGGTTAGCTGGGTACACGGTGTGTGCCTGTAATCCCAGCTACTGAGGATGAGGTAGGAAGATCACTTGAGCCCATGAGTTCAAGGCCAGCCTGGGCAACATAATGAGACACACACACACACACACACACACACACACACACACACACACACACACAAGGGAAAGTTAGCCTTGGTCATTTTTATGCCTCAGTTTCTCCATCCATAAATTGGGGTGTATAATACCTATATTATTGCAAGGATGAAGTGAGGTTATAGTTGAAAACCACAAAGAATAACTTCTGGTGAATAAGTACTCAATAAATACAAACCATTTGTATTATTTAAAATAGCTGAATAATTCTGATTTTATAAATTTTATATGGGTTGTATAATTTACCCTTCTTGTTGTTGTTGTTAGGTGCCGTCAAGTTGGTATCCGACTCATAGCGACCCTCATAGGGTTTTCAATGGCTGACTGTTTCCGGATTGCCTTGGGAGTGGATTGCCAGGTCCTTCTCCCATTTTTGGGGTGCTGAGAATTGAACTAGGGACCTCAGAGATTGCAGCACAGCGCTCTACCAACTGAGCTAAGTCCCAGCCCCTCATTTACCCTTAGAAGTAAATTTAGTTATATCATTTCCCCATCCTTGGGAGGAAACTTTTACTCTTTAACAGTGCCATATATTATCCACATCTACTGTCTCATTCCTTCATTCATTGCTGATCCATTCACTCAACAGTAATTCTACCTGTCTCCCTGCAGGTGACCATTTGGTCCCTTTCTTTTCCGCTGTTGCCTTTAAAACCAGGAGGAATCTCAAGTCACTCTCTTCCCTTGAGCCTTGTCCCTTCCACGTTGAGTGATGGTATCTCAGGTGCTTGGGATCTTGGTGGACCTGCACTCTTAATTTTCCAGATGAGGAAATGGAGGCCCAGAAAGGGGAGGTGGCTTGCCCAGGTGCCGGATGGAGTGGTACCTGCCAGTGGCCTGCAGAACCGTCACCCACTGGCTATAACACACTGGTCAAAGGTCCCCAGAAGAGGGGAGGGGGCACAAGGAAACACCTGCCCCAAGGGTTCAAGGCCCTCCCCAGATGGCTCGACAGCTCCTCAGCCCCCTGGCCTCTTCCTGCAGCCCACGCCCCGCCCGCTCACTGAAGGTGGCACAGACCCCTCCCCTCGCAGACGGGGCAGCTCAGCCCCTGGCTGCAACGTTGCCCTAATCCTGCTTTCTCCAGCGCTAATGCCCTGCAAATAATCCCCCAGGCTGGCCTTGGCCTACTTCCCAGGGGCGGGAGGCACAGGAGGGAATGACTGGCTTAACTCGACAGCGGGAGAGGCTTGTCACTAGCACACACCACCTAGTAGCGGGATCTAGCACCCCCATTTCACAGGCCATGAGCCAAGGCTCTGGGAGGTGGAGTCGCCATCCCAGGCCACACACCTTTGGGGCTTGAATTCTGGCTCTGCTCCAAGAAGCTCCACGGTGGGAAAGATGAGGCCGGTGCTGCGCTGAGTTCATTATTAATGAGGCTGCGCTGTTTCTGCTCAAAGCGCCGCCTTCCTGTGGAGGTGAGGGCAGCGCAGCGCCGGAGGGGAATGTCTGTGCATTTTTCCTGAAATGACAGGTGGAGCCGGCTTTCTCCTCTCCACCGCCAAAGGGCATTTGGGAGCCAGGGGGAGCTCCCACGCACGCTCTGTGCAGGCCAGGGGGAGGGGGGAGGTGGCTGCTTCAGGTTTTCACAGGGAGCCCCGAGCATCTGCCATCTAATAAAGAGCTGACTCAATTTGTCCAAGGCTTGAGGCTATGTCTTCTTTGCCACAAACACCAGGCTGGCACCTACTGCATGCTAGGCACTGTGGCAAGAGGCTCCCAAATGTCAGCTCTCATCACAAGCCAAGGAGGTGCTGTTTTCAACCCCAGTTCCTCAGTTTATAGATCAGGAAACGAAGGCACAGAGAAATCAAGTAACTTGCCGAGGTCACCCAGCAGATTGGCAGAGCTGGGTTTCAAAACCACAGTTTCTGGCTCCAAGGTCCTCGAGCTCTGAACCACGCACTAAGCAGTCGCTCTTGAATGTCTGCCCCCCCACTTAGCCCTCAGAGATAGCTAGTGGAAAGACAGAGATAGCTGTCCCCCCAAAATCCCAACAGGAATATGGACACTGGAAGTGCAAGACAGAAAGGCAATGGGGCCCAAAGCCAAGTGCAGATAAAATTCCTGGGACCTCTTTTATCTCTGATAAAAGAAGATACCAGTCTATTAATTAATGTGTAATTAATTAATATCAATGATATATAATTTGTTTAGCTTTATCATTCTCACTTGTCTATTGTCTGTCTCTACACACTAAAATTTAAGGTTCTTAAGAGTAGAAAGGGCTGGGATTTGGCTCAGTGGGTAGAGCGCTGCGCTGCAGTCTCTGAGGACCCAAGTTCAATTCCCAGCACCGCAAAAATGGGAGAAGGACCTGGCAATCCACTCCCAAGGCAATCCCGAAATAGTCAGCCATTGAAAACCCTATGAGGGTCGCTATGAGTCGGATACCGGATACCGACTCGACAGCACCTAACAACAACAAGAGTAGAAACTGGCTGGCTACTGTGACCTACACCTGTAATTCCAGCGACCCAGGAGGTTGAGGCACGAGGATCACAAGTTCAAGGCAGAGGCAGCCTGCATAATTTAGACACTGTCTCAAAAGTTAAAAAATTGAAAAGGGATGGGGGTACAGCATGGTTGCAGAGCATTTGCCTAGCATGTGTGAGTCCCCTGAGTTCGATCCCCTAGTACTGAGGGCGAGGGAGAGTAGGAGCTTTGTACCATCACCTCTGTATCCCCAGCACTTATAGCACCTGGTATGCAGTAGGTGCTCAATGCATATGTATTGTTTGAACAAAGTGGCACATTAAAGGTAGCCATACATGCTTTGCTAATTCTCCCATTGAAAGGTTGGCCTAATTTCTTACACTGTGACTCTAAGCTTGTCTTAATGATTTGGTTGACTAATACAATATTTTCTGGGATGCCTGAAACTGTCATAAGAAGCATTGTAAGCCAGGCACGGTGGCACATGCCTGACAGTCATGATGATTTAGGAGGCTGAGGCAGGAGGGTTACAAGTTTGAGGCCAGAGGCAGCCTGTGCAATTTAGTGACACTCTGTCTCAAAATAAGGAAAATAAAAGGGACTGGGAGTGAAGCTCATTGGAAAGAAATTGCCTAGCATGTATGTGGCCCTGGGCTCAAGCCCCTACTACAGAAAGAAGAAAGAAAGAAAAGAAAGAAAGAGAAAGAAAAGAAAGGAAGGAAGGAAGGAAGGAAGGAAAAAGAAAGAAAGAAAGAAAGAAAGAAAGAAAGAAAGAAAGAAAGAAAAGGAAAGAAATGAAAAAAGAAAAGAGAAAAGAAAAGCTTTATAAGGCTGGGCATGGTGGCATATACCTGTAATCCCAGCACTCTGGATCCTGAAGCAGAAGGATTATGAGTTCAAGACCATCCTGGGCTGTATAGTGAGAACTGTCTCTAAAACAAACAAATGAACAAATAAACACCCATCCTAGACAGCTCCCTCTTGGGCTCTGATCTTCCTGCTCAGAGAATTCCGGGGAGAGGCTGTGTGCAGACACTCCAGTCAGCAGCTCCAAATGAACCTCAGGGACTGCCACAGCAGGGAGCCAGTGTGGATATCAAGCCCAGATGGGAATTCAGACCAACATTAACTTGATTTAATATGATTAAAACATGAAAGATCCACATGAGAGCCACCCAGCAGAGACCAGTCATTCTAAAGAGCCAGGATGTGGTATGTGGGCTGAGAGGGAAGGTGACCTGCTTGTAGGTTCTCGTTCCTTCCTGTGGAATCATATGTGTACGTCTGAGGATATGTGAAGAGGGACTCAGAAGATGGCCAACAAACAGTTAACAGCTGGTATTATAGGATATCAATGTCCAGGAGACCTTTATCCTCTCTGTATTTTAAAGATCTGTTTTGGTCCTTTACAATGAGTATATGTTTTTATATAATTACATATAATTGGCAAGGTTACTAAGGGGTGGCATGAAAGAAAGATAAAAAATTAAGCTCCAGGTTTTTTTCTTTTTTTTGGTAACAGTAGACAGCCCTGAAGATGGTCATGGCTCTGTTTTGCATATCATCCTTGCTCAGGGGCCACGCTAATCTTCTCTGTGTCATTCCAATTTTAGTACATGTGCTGCTGAAGGGAGCACATGGTTATTCTTTTTGGGTGGCAAAATTAGGAGGACTTCAATTCCATCCTAGCTTCTATTCATATCCTGATTCGGATGAGGTTAAGGAACTGGCCCATCATTGCAAGGCTGCTGAATTAGTCAGAGCTTCTGCTTGAAACTGAACCCATCTCTGGCAGTTTAAAGCACAAAAGAAATTTATTTAAAGGCCATTGGACACCTATTCATGATTTAAAAAACTCAGCAAACTAGGACTCGGAGGGTCCTCCACTCCCTAATAAAAAGTATCTATGAAAACCTACAGGTAACAATGTATTTAACAATGAGAGACTGGATGCTTCCTCCCAAAGCCTGGGCAAAGGCAAGGATGTGTGCTCACTACTCCTCATTAACAACCCAGTCAGTACAATCAGGCCAGAAAAAGAAAAACAAGGCAAAAGGATAAGGAAAAGATAAAACTGTCAATAAATCGGTGTCTACCTAGGAAAGCTCAAAGAATTTCTAGACACCATTAGATCTGACAAGTGAGAAAAATGCAGTATACAAGGTCAACATACTAAAATGCATTTATTTATTTATTTAATTGCATTTGTCTATGCTAGTAATAAACAACTGGACATTGAAATTTTTAATGGTGCCATTTATAATAGTACCCAAACCACAAATAACATGCAAACTGAAAAATACAAAACACTGATAAGAGAAAGCAAAGATCTAAATGAGATATACCGTGTTCATGGATTTGAAGACTCAAAATTATCAGATGCCCATTTGCACCTGTTTATCTCCAGATTCAATGCAATTCCAATCAAAACACCACAAGCTTCTTTGGAGAAATTGATAAGCTGATTCTAAGATCTATATAGAAAAGCAAAGGATCTATGTTGGTCAAAACAATATTAATAAAGAACCAAATTATAGAAATTACACTACCTGATTTCAAGACTTACTATAAGACTATAGTAATCAATACAGAGTGATATTGGTGAAAGGGCAGACACGTAGATCAATACAACATAAAATAGAATCCAGACATATATACACATATATCAATTGATTTTTGATGTAAATGCTATAGCAATTCAATGGAGAAAGGCTAGTCAACAAATGGTGCTGGAACTATTGGCTATCATTGTTGTTGTTGTTGTTGTTGTTGTTGTTGTTGTTGTTGTATTTTGCTGCTGTTGTTTTGAGATAGGGTCTCTCTATGTAGCCCAGGCCAGCCTAGAACTCACAATCCTCCTGCTTTGGCCTCCCAAGTGCTAGAATCACAGACATGTACCAAATAACTATTAAATAGTTATTTGCAAAAAATGAAGAATCTCAACCCATACCAGGTCCAAAAATTAATTTGAATAGAGCAATAGACCTACATATAAAAGCTAAAATTACAAACCTTCTGGAAGACAGAAGAAAAACTTTGGTACTTTGGGCTTAGTATTTCTTAGGACACACACACACACACAAAAGAAATGACCCATGAAAGAAAAAATGATAAAACTAACTTCCTCAGAATTTAAAATTTCTTCACTTTGAAAGATACTTATGAAAATAAAAAGCCAAGCCACAGACTGGGAGAAGATATTTGCAAAACACATATCTGATAAAGAACTGGTAATAGGAATAAAGAACTCTCAAAGTGCCATAACAAATGAAAATTGGCAAAAGCTTTGAACAGACATGTCCCCAAAGATACATGAATGATAAATAATAACCTGAGAAGATGCTCAACAGCATTTACAATTGTTGTTAGGTGTCTCCCAGTCCATGTCCGACTCATAGCAACCCTATGTCCAACAGGCAAAATAGTATTGCTACTGCTTCTCTGCTAATCATAGGGTTTTCAATGGCTGATTATTTTTGAGGAATGGGTTGCCAGGCCCTTCTCCCAAGCCTATAGCACCTGGTGCTCCCAGGTGGTCTCCCATCCAAGTACTAACCAGGCCCAACCCTGCTTAGCTTCTGAAAGCTGATGGGATCGGATGCCACAGTGCTACAGCTGTAGGCGGGGTTTACAATTGGGCAAGTATAAATCAAAACCATAATGAGGCTGGGCATGGTAACACATACCTGTAGTCTGAGTACTTAGGAGTTTAAGGCAGAAGGATCATGAGTTGGAAGCCAATTTGGGCTACATACCAAGACCCTGTCTCAGAAAAAAACCCAAAGTGAACAAACAAAAAAAGATCAAACAAACAAAAAACAAAGCAAAACCCACAAGGAGATTCCACTACATTCCTACAAGATGGCTCACTCAGACTTTTAACCCCTAACCACATCAAATACTAGTGAAGATGCAGAGCAGCTGGAATTCTCACACAGTGGAGGTGGAAATGAAAAATGGGATGGGCACTTTGGAGAATAGTTAGATATTTTCTACTTCTGGAAGATAGGAGAAAATATTTCACATGCATTGAGTTTATAGTGACTTTATTCACAGTGATGGCAAACAGGAAACAATCTGAGCATCCATCAACTGGTGAATAGATGAACACATTCTGGTGCACTAATAAAGAGAAATTCTATTGAGTAGCAAAAGAGAATTAATTACTTAAACTGGAGACAACATGGATGGCTGTCAGAAGCATTATGCTAAGCAAAACCAGCCAGAATCAAAAGGCAGCCTGCTGTGGGATTCTGTATAGGGCATTCTGAAAAAGACAGAAGTACTGGGAAAGAGCCTGCAGCTGTAGCCCTGTGGCATCCGATCTCGGAAGATCTCCAGAAAGCTAAGCAGGGTCAACCCTGGTTAGTACTTGGATGGGAGACCACCTGGGAACTCCAGGTGCTGTAGGCTTGGGAGAAGGACCCAGCAACTCACTCCCAATAATCAACCCATCATTGAAAACCCTATGAACAGCAGAGAAGCACTGACAATAGTGTTTCACCTATCGTATGTAGGGTCGCCATGAGTCTGATACCAACTTGACAGCACCTAACAACAACAACAACCGGGAAAGAAATCAGATCACTTGTTGCCAGGGTCTGGAGTGAAGGGAGATGGGATTGACTACAAATGGGCACATGGTAACTTTTTGGAGTAAAGTGTGTTGGCTAGCTACGAATTTATCAATGGTTAATCCATGGGTGTCCAGATTTTTGGCTTCCCTGGGCCACATAGGGTAAAGAAGAAATGTTTTGGGATGCACATAAATTATATAATATAGTTAGTGCTTACATAGAATAAGGAGAGTTACAAAGAAAATGGAGGCTGAACACATGATGTTAAAAGATTGTGTGGGGCTGCATTACTTGCAGTCATGGGCTGTGGTTGGCCATGTCTGGTTTAATCCAGAGGCTGGAGCTTGGAGTGGCATTGGTGCTTGAAGTGGAGTTTTGGAAAGATTAAGCAGCCTGCACAATGTTACGTATTAACTGCGGAGAGACAGGTCTCTAAGATACTGTGACTAAAAAATACCACACAATTTATTTCCTATTGACATATTGAGGCAGGAAGGAAAGATGGAAAAATTAAGAGGGCATGAGAAAGAGACAGAGCCTTTCCTTTCTGTATGTCTACTTTAAGTCTCTCACTGGCTGAGAATTAAGAATGTGGACATAACTGACCAAATCACTACAAAGACCACCTGCACAGTGACTCTACTCTCTAAAACTCCACTTCTCCAAGTATAAAATGGGAGACACAGCTATAGATAGATACATAAGTATAGGCTGTGTGTGTGTGTGTGTAAATTACAGAGTGTGTATAAAGCTCCTAGCACAACCTTACTCATCATGGAATTTGGCAAATGCTGGTTTCTTTCTGTGTCCATCAAAATACTTTCAGCAGAACAGAGCAAAACACTCAACTTCTAGGGGATTAAACAATCAGAGGCTTTGTTATCTCACATAATTAGATAGGAAAAATAAGTCAGTCAAGTCATTTTTACCTAAGTCTTAAATTTGACTTAATCTTTAATTTGATTATAGCATTATAGATTATATCCTTTAAACAGTGTGACTTCAAAAGTCACAAAATCACACACACACACACATATACACACACACACATATATATACACATATATATATGAAATGTGATTAAAAATGCAGTGGATGTTTAAATGAAAATTACTATTATAGTAAAAGACACATTGCCACTAATTCCCCTCAAAAACACTCCCCCATCTTCAAACACACTTATTCCATCATTCTCGCCACTTCATGGAACAGTTCCGGGAGTTCTCTGTTGCAAGTGTCTTTAGTTTCACCTGCCATCACTGTCATGACTGTGTTCTGGTACAACAATTTTTGTCCAATAAAAACGTTACAGTGTATCCTCACCCACCTTATTCACTGGATCTGCTGTTCTGTGACTTCTGGCTTTTCTTCGAAGTCAAAATGCCCATGAAAGGTAAATGTTTTGAACTGATTCAGGACATTGAGGCAGCTCTGACCGTGCAACTAAAGACACTCATGAGTGAAGGCTTCCAGAACTACTTCAGAAAGTCGCAAGAACAATGGGATAAGTGCGTGCAAAGCCAGAGGGAGCACTGTGAGGAGGATTAAGGACAATGTGTCTTTTACTGTAATAAATTTTTAAAATGTAAACCTTCACTGTATCTTTTGATCGCACCTCATTGCTATTGTTAAGATATTTATGTGTGTAAACTTTCTTGACCTACACTTTTGATTCTGTCTCTCTGAATGTGTACTTTGTTTTGCTTAATAAACCCCAACTTTGCTTTGCACTAAGTCATGCTGAACTTCTTTTCTGTGATGTAAGTCAAGATCCCAGCTGCCCCTGAGTAGATATCTCTGAGAACTCCTCAGGCTGCACAGCTAGTAATGTTGAGCTGCATCTCTTGCTGCCAGTAGCACCTTCTTTGGGAG
Source organism: Pedetes capensis (assembly GCA_007922755.1). Classification (NCBI taxonomy): domain Eukaryota; kingdom Metazoa; phylum Chordata; class Mammalia; order Rodentia; family Pedetidae; genus Pedetes; species Pedetes capensis. Next base: position 30,244 of record VMDO01013004.1, on the reverse strand, counting down.
CTCTCCTGGGATTCTCTGGAGCATTGTTGGTGAGGTTCTCCTTAACTATCCCTTATTTTCTCAGCCTTACTCTTTTGGCTTGCGCTACTTTCATTTCTTTGTTTCTTTGTTTTCTGGCCGCAGACCCACCTAGTATTTGATAAGTGCCACAGTCACTGAAGGGAGAGATCCCTATTGAGTTTTTTGTACCCCATTTCTGGGTCAGATGGAACAATCACAGCTTCTTGGGATGATATCACTGTATGAACTGATTCACCAATGTCTTAAGCCACTTTCTTACCTCCAATAGAGCAAGAGGGCCACCCGAGACCCTTGTTGAGATGACTTAACTCTGGATTAACGACTCAGACAAGCCAACCTCATTAAGCAGTACACTTTGGATCCAAAACACATTTAGATGGCCAGCTCCCTGGTTATGAATGCTTCTGTCTTTTTCCTATGGATGCTGTAACTTTGCTGTGGGTCCTCCCTCCCTTTCCTATGCTGACTGCCTTTGTGAATTGTGTCAAGTCCCCTGTTTCAGGAACCCTGCCAGGCTTTCTGCAGGCACCATCTTGCAACTTTGCCCTTGTAACCTGACACATGTCCCTTACTTAGACCCTTTTACTCTTGCTACTACTTCTGGATTCTAATTGAATGATGTTTAGGGGAAAGAGACACTCAAAACTTTAATTCATTTCTCTGATATTCTCATGTAACACCCTATTTGTCCCATTTTAAAACTCAGTGGAGACTGTCAATTAGTTAAAGACATAGGGATAATTACCAAAGCAGTGACTCCTCCCCATCCAATCATCCCAAATACCTATACTATTTTAACTCAATGTCAAAGTTAAACTGCTTGGTTTTCTGTCCTTGACTTAAAGGAGGCGTTTCTTCTCCTGGCTCCCTTGTTCACTGTCCAGTGTTCACAAGCATTATGATGTTACTGAAAATATCATGGCATGAGTCAGGTGCACAATTAATATACACTAATTAAAAATATTTTAAAAACATATGAGTACATGGGAAAAATAGGGGAACGTAACCAAAATATACATACGAATTTTAGTACATATTAGTCAAAAGGTTCTATAAACCTCGTAAGTTGATAAAAGTGTAACCAAAAGTGATGTAATAGTTGCATAATGGAAAAAGCAAATGCTGTATTACTCTGTACCCCACCAACATTTACCAATAAAGGGAAAATAATAATAATAATAATAATAATAATAATAATAATTTTAAACATTTGAATTTCCAGTAGGTAGGCTATACTAGGGCTGCAATTTAGCTCAGTTGGTAGAGCGCTGCGCTGCAGTCTCTGAGGTCCCAGGTTCAATTCCCAGCACCACAAAAATGGGAGAAGGGCCTGGCAATCCACTCCCAAGGCAATCCCGAAACAATCAGCCATTGAAAACCCTATGAGGGTCGCTATGAGTTGACGGCACCTAACAACAACAACAACAGGCTATGTTAGGCTAAGCTGCAGTAACAAATAGGTGGTTTAACCCAACTAGAGTTCATTTCCTGTTTATACTACATGTTGGAGGATGTGTCAGCAGGGGATTCTGCTCATAGTGCCCACACAGAGACTCTGGCTGTGACAGCTTCTTTGTTTCTTTTCTTTCTTTCCTTTCTCTCTCCCTTCCTTCCTTCTTTCTTTCTTTCTCTCTTCCTTCCTTCCTTCTTTCTTTCTTCCTCTTCTTTTTCTTTCTTCTTTCTTTCTTCTTTTCTTTCTTTCTTTTCTTCTTTCTTTCTTCCTTTCTTTTCTTTCTTCTTTCTTTCTTTTCTTTTTTTCTTTTCTTTCCTTCTTTCTTCCTTCCTTTCTTTCTTCCTTTCTTTTCCTTCCTTCCTTCCTTCCTTTTCTTTCTTCCTTCACTTCTTTTTTCCTTTCTTTTCCTTCCTTCCTTCCTTTTCTTTCTTCCTTCCTTTCTTTTCTTCTTTCTTCCTTCCTTTCTTCCTTTCTTCTTCTTCTTCTTTTTTTTTTTTTGTTTTGCAGTACTGGGAGTTGAACACAGGGCCTCATGTTTGCCAAGCATGCCCCCTTCCACTGAGATATGTCCCTGCCCAGCAGCTCCCTCTTGCCACTTGCCTATATCACCACTGCCAGGTGATAGAAGAGAGCAGAGCGAACAGCTCGTTAGCTCTTAAAGCTTCCTCCTGGGAAGACACATGCTCTGCTGGTCAGACTTCACTCCTTACAGCAATCACAATCACGTGACCCTCCTAACTTCAGAGGATGGGGGTGGGGGAGGGAAGCCCTCCCAGTGCCTGGTAAGCCAAGTCAGCACGGATGTGCAACAGCACTGATGACAACCACAGGTAGGCCCTCTGCGGTTGCCACAATCTCCACCCCTCCCCACTGTCCTACATTTATGTTACCTGCCTGTTCCAAAGGGCCTTCCTGGGTGCTGACCCTGCAGCAGTGGAATGTGTTGCATTCCAGTCCCGACTCTCTGCAACCCACCATTGCATAACTCGATCTCAATCCTTAGGCATAATCACTGTTCCTTTTAACTTGCCTGCAAGACCCCTGGCTATTTCCTGCCCCGGAACTCTCCATCAGCAGCATCACGGTGACCTCCATACGCCCTTCAAGTCTAGACCTACCCTGCAGGTAGCGTGGTCCCTGCTGAGTACAGGAGGACTCTTTCCTGTTACCTGCCAGTGTCTCCTTCCCCGGGCCTGTCCCCAGCCTCTGCGCCTCCCTCCCCCACCATGGGCCAGTCTAGAAACAGCCCTTATCCTTGCTCAGTCCATCTATTCAATTGACCTGGACCATGAACATCTTTCCTGAGATGTCTGGATTCCAGATTACATGAAAAGTACCGCCAGATAAACCATGTTAGGTGCCGTCGAGTCAGTATCCTACTCATAGTGACCCTCATAGGGTTTTCAATGGCTGACTGTTTCAGGATTTCCTTGGGAGTGGATTGCCAGGCCCTTCTCCCATTTTTGCGGTGCTGGGAATCGAACTCGGGACCTCAGAGACTGCAGCGCAGTGCTCTACCAACTGAGCTAAATCCCAGGCCAGATAAACCATATGCCCCCTCTTTCCCCCCCCACTTCCCCCCCTACCCTAGGAAGTATGTCTAAGACTCATAGAATACCTGCCTGGGCTTTCAGCTGTCTGCTAGAGCCCATGGCGCTAATTTTAGCAATGGTGTCTGTCCCTACTTGCAGTGCCTGGCCTGAGCACCACCCCAGTAGATGAAGGGCAGAAATGAGGGGCATTTCCAGAACAAGAGGGTGTCAGGACCAGGTTGAGCTAAGAGGAACTTTTGCTAAAGATAGTCTGCCCAGAGTGTGTGGGCGTGTGAGCCAGCAAGTTGTCAAGGGCAAGCCAAAGTCAAAGCCAGAGAAACACAAAGAGAGGGTGGGGACCCAGGTTGTAAACCACAGAGGCCTTAACTGAGACATTGAAGAGTGAGATAAGAGGCTGAAGGGCAGGGTAGCCAGGGAAAGGGGTTCAGACCAAGGCTATAAACACCTCGAGTATCCTAGGCCTCCCTATCTATACCTTGGGGACACTTCTAATTCGATGTGGAGAAACACTGAATTCAAAAGGCAAACAAAAGCTGAGCAGCTGTGCGTCTTGCTGGGTGTAGCTGCATCTGAGCATGTGCAAAGAGACTGGGGCAGTACCAAGGAGGACTGTTAGGAGGCTCTGGGGCTGGAGGGAGGGAGTTTTGCCCCTGCTCCAGAGAGGAAAAGGATACAGGCTGGAGTTTCTCTCAGGTAGCCCTTGATCTGGGCTGGGTCTGCTGAGAGCTGTGGACATAGGCAGAGCTGGGGGGGGGGGCACCATTTGCAGACTCAAGGGCACTGGCAGCACTGGGGTGATACACAGTGTGAGACCTGGTGGGGGGGCACTCTGTCCTCAGCTGGCTCTGCACTCCCTGGGGCTGGCCCTAGGGGGTACCATGGAGCAGCCGCCCTGGCACACCCATCCGCACTGTCTCCCAGCGTGCCAGCAAGGCCGGCTTTCCAGGCAGCAGACTTCCCAGGGGCCAGGATGGAAGAACCCCAGAGCACTGCCCCTGAGTACAGCTGAGAGATGTCCAGGGGGATCCCCACACCGCCAGGGGCAGAGTGCGGGGGCTTTGGTGTAAAAGCTGGCGTGGGGGAGGGAAAGCCCCTCATGCTAAGGTTGGGCTCCCATTGGCTGGGACCTCTCAGGTGACATTGATGTCATCCCTGGAGACTTCAACTTCCCTGAGGAGACAGACCCCTCACAGGCTAACCTCGCTCTCTCAAAGGGTCTTTTTGCACCATCTGTGGTCTTTGCAGTTGGAGGGTACTGGGGGTATTGTCTAATGGTGGAAGCCATCACTGACTCCACCCTTGGGAGGCTGCACTCCTAGGTCCCTGGTATGACGGGGGTGAGGCCTGGAATTCCAGGGGGCCCTGTTTCGCACTCTTAAGGCACTGCAGCCAGAGCCCTGTGGCATCCGATCCCATCAGATCTCAGAAGCTAAGCAGGGTCGGGCCTGGTTAGTACTTGGATGGGAGACCGCCTGGGAACACCAGGTGCTGTAGGCTTGGGAGACGGACCCGGCAACACATTCCCAAATATCAATCCACCATTGAAAACCCTATGAACAGCAGAGAAGCACTGACAAAGTGTTTTACCTGTTGTACATAGGGTCGCTATGAGTCGGCTACCAACTCGAGGGCACCTAACAACAACAACAACAACAACAAGGCACTCCCGGGATGCATCCTTCTCTGGGGGTGCTTCATGCTCTCCCCACCCTGCGGGCCCCAGCAGCACACAGCACCACAGATACCCAGTTGGAGAGGAGGATCGGTGAAGGGTGCTGCATTCTGCCCTGTGTGAACCCATTTTCCTTTCTCGCTTCTCTCCAGCCACATTTCCCCCTGTTTTCTTCTTACTATGACCAGAGAGAATGTACTGTGTTTTAGCAGGAAATCCAGAGAGAGCCCTCAGAACGCTCTGCTTATCCGTCTTCCCTCGGTCTCTCAGAACCTCAGGAGGGCAAAGCCTTCTTTCCAGGGTCCAGGAAGGCACCGGGAGCAGCCATCACCAGTGTTGGACACCTTTGCGTGGTGCTGACCTGGCTCTCCAGCTCTCTGCAGCGAAGCTGGAGACAAGTCCCACAACCTAGCATTTGCAATCCCCTTAGGGAGTAACTTTGCCTTGAGGGCTTTAGCAGCGACAACCCTAATTTCCATCCGTGTTTTTACCAAATAGAAGGTGCAACATGCCTGCTCAAACAGATTCTGTATGCCTAGATTTTTTATTTGTTTCTTTCTTGGCTTACTTCTAGCTACATTTCCAATCCCCTGAGGCAACGTCTGGAGAGACTCTGGTCAACTCCAAATCATTATGCCTGAGAGATGCTGTGGAGAAACTCCTTTGCACCTCTGTACACATGGTCTTGTCACTTTCGGATCACAGGAATTTCCAAGGTGAGACGCTGCTAAGCTCCCGCTGAGCAGAAAGAGACTGACTTTAAAAGCTGATTGACTAGAGAGCCAGGAGGAAGCCAGCCAGCAGTTGCCAAGGGGACCCGAGTAGAACTGCTGAATGTGTAAAACTATCATTGTTTAAAAATGAGCAGCCCTAGAGGCCCTGGCTTCTAAGAGCTTGGCCTCAAAGGGCAGCAGGGAGCAGTCAGGAGGGGCTCGCCTGTGATCAGGCCACACAGAAGGGGTTCGCTAGCACTCTCTGTCACACTTAGCTACAGAAAACAGGAGATCCCTGCCCAGCTCTGGCTGGAGTCTGGAAGAGTGGCACCCTGCGTGGCCATATGGGGCATTCAGACATCATGTAAGGGAGAAGGGAGGCCAGAGGACAAGGAGTGAGGACGAGGGCCGTCTGTATGCCTACTCAGTGCCGGACACAGTGTAAACAGAGTAAATATTCACTGAATAAATGTATTCAGGAATGGATACCTCATTCATGCCAGCATTCTAGGGACTGATACATCTGTGAACAAACATCCCAGAGGCAGAGGGAACCCCTGGTTCAGGGGACATGCAGACATTATATGGTATCCCCGAGGAGAGAGGCACTCTGAAAAAACTCAAGAAGGTAGGAAGGGTGAGGGGGCTTGGAAGTGTGGGGCTGGTGGGAATGGGATTCTGAGTCGCACATTAGAGCCAGCAAGGACTTGAGCTGGCAGTGTGGACGGCTGGGAAAGCAGAGCAGGGAAGACACAGTGAACCTGGGGAAGCTGTGGCAGAGTGCAGCGGCCGGCGTGGCTGCAGTGGAGAGTGTGAGGAGGTGAGTGACAGGCAGTGAGGCCACAGAGCTAAGAAGGGGATGTCGGCCAGGGTCCTGGCAAGCAGCAGACGGCCACTCACATGGGATGATTGGAGGGAATTTACTGAAAGGGCCATCAGCAAAGAGTGGACAAGAGATAGGGGCAACACAAAGGATCATTCAAGAACCCTGAGTGCGAGCCAGGCACTGTGGCGCACGCCTGTAATCTCAGTGGCTCGGGAGGCAGAAGCAAGAGGATCCCAAGTTCGAGACCAGAGGCAGCCTGCGTAATTTAGCGAGACCCTGTCTCAAAAAGTAAAAAAATGGGCTGGGGGTGCAGCTCAGTGGTCCAGCACTTGTAAAGCATGCAAGTGCGAGGCCCTGGGTTCAACCCCCAGTACCACAAACAAACAAATAAACAATCAAAAGAACCCTGAGTGTCATTACCACTCCTAGAACTGGAGGGGCAAGAACAGAGAAAACAGAGAAGTTACTGGAACCTGGGGGGAGACGGAGGGCTCCTTGCTGGTAGAATGACAAGCAGCCCCTGGAAACCCATCACATGGAGGTTGAGGGGCGAGTGTTCACCCCAACTCTGCTTCCCTGTCTCCCATCCAGGCTCCCCTATTGTTCGTGCTCACCTGGAAGCTGGGTTTTTTACCTGGGTGCCCATGGTAATTCCACAGCCAGATTGACCAAGGAAAAGGGACCATTTGCCTTGGCAAGGCCTGGCCCTCTCCTATTGGCCAGGGCCTTGGCTTGCTGGGGATGACAAGCGCAGATAGCTGGCCAGCTGACTGCGGGATGAAGGGAGGATAATTCCCTGGAAGGCCACCAGGACTCAGGTGGGGGTTGATGTGAAGGAGAGTGAGCCCAGTAGGAGTCAGGCCTAGAGCTGGTGTTCAGGGACATTTTACCAGTGAACTCTTTAGGACTCTTTCATTAGTGCAGAGGGTTGAATGGAGCTTCCAAAAAGATACCCCCAGGTTCAAGCGCTAGGAAACTGTAAATGTTACCATATTTGGAAAAGAAGTCTTTGAAGATGTAATTAAGTTAGAGATCTTGAGACAAGGTCATCCTGGGTTAACTTGTTGTTGTCATTGTTAGGTGCCCTCGAGTGTATCCGACTCATAGCTACCCTACATACAACAGTCAAAACAGTATTGTTAGTTCTTCTCTGCTGTTCATAAGGTTTTCAATGGTGGATTGTGTTTTGGGAGTGGGTTGCCAAGTCTGTCTCCCAAGCCTACAGCACCTGGTATTCCCAGGCGGTCTCCCATCCAAGTACTAATCAGGCCCAATCCTGCTCAGCTTCTGAGATCTGATGGGATTGGACATCACAGTGGTATGGCTGCAGTCTCTGGGTTAACTGGTGGGCCCTAAATGCAATGACGGCGTCCTTAGAAAAAATGGGCGAGGAAACCATGCAGACACACAGGCGAAGTGCAGATGAAAATAGAGGCAGAGTCTGGAGTGAGGCGGCCACAAACCAAGGAACACCTGGAGCCACCAGAAGCCACAAGACGCAAGAAAGGATCCTCTCCTAGTACTTTCGAGGCAGCACGGCTCTGCTGACACTTGATTTCAGTCTCCAGCCTCCAGAACCATGCGAATCAAGTCCTATTGTTTGAAGTCCCTGGGTGCATAGTCATTTGTCATGGCGGTCTCAGGACACGAATCGAGTTGGTAACCTAAGCTAAAGAAAAAGCCAGCTCTGATGGTAACAGAGAAGCCCATGAAGGTGAAGAGAGCCCTGGGGTGGCCCAGAGCTGCTAGCTGGGCTCTGGAGGGTGAGGAAGGTCTCCTGAAGGCCAGGGAGAGAACCCAGGTGCCAGTGAGCTGTTCAGGCCCAGTGTTTGGTTTCCTTTTGTCTCGATCTACTTTGATTATCCTATTTTCTCATTGGCTGGGATTTAGCTCAGTTAGTAGACCACTGCACTGCAGTGTCTGAGGTCCCGAATTCAATTCTCAGCACCGCAAGAATGGGAGAAGGACCTGGCAATCCACTCCCAAGGCAATCCCAAAACAGTCAGCCATTGAAAACCCTATGAGGGTCTCTATGAGTCGGATACCAACTTGATGGCACCTAACAACCACCTACTTTGTCTATCCTATTTTCTCATTTGTCCTGATCTTAGATCATGTCTTCGATAAAAACCTTAATGAAAACCTCCAGTGGGGGATATGGCCTAGGTACAGGTCCCTCTCAGGGCAACAGTCCCTTTCAAAGGCAGCTTCTTTGCCTTCCTGGTCACCTCGGCAGAGTGCAGCTGCCCTCAGCCTCCAGAAGGACCATTGTCTTCAGTTTCCTGGACAGCTGGCTCTGTGTGGGCAGGCTCCTCCCTCCTCTGCTGAGTGCCCCCCGACCCCATGGACACAGCAGGCTGCCGGGCCATCTGACATTTGCAACAAGATGAGTCTGACCAGGGCCAGGCCTTCTGGCCCGTGGCTCCTGCCAGCTGGCCTCACCAGCCTCGCCAGGTTCAGTGCACAAGTCAGAACATGAGTTCCTGCCTCTGCCTTCCTCAGTCACATCTGCTTTTCTGGATTGAGGGTTCTTCTGCCTCAATGAAAATATAAACATGATACGAAGAAAAGACTGAGGATGGTGATTTAGTCTAGAAAGAAGACGGGGCAGGGCCAGCCCATGATTGCAGTATTTGGTATGGGAAAGGTACTCTTCTGGTGGAGGAGATGGATTGGGCCTGTTCTGGAAGTTTCCTGACCCAGGCAGAGGCAGAATTTCGCTTCATATTTTAACACAGACACAATTACCTATCAGAAGGTGGGGGTTGAGGGAGGAGGGATTCCCTACCGCTGCCTCTTTCTGTAGTGACACCCCAAGCCCGAAGCTTCGGACAAAGGAGCAGGTCACAGTCTCCACATACCCTGATCACCCTGTGTGGAGGAACACAGTGAGGGCAACACCCGACCTGAGGCCAGCTGGCCCTTGTTGAAGGTCACAGCGGGAGAGTGTTCTTTCCTCACCAAAGGTCCAGGGGAGACCAGGAAAGCTGTTTCCTCATCGGTGGTCCAGGCAGGAATGGGTGAGAAGGTCTTGCTTAGCTGATGGTCTGGGTGAAAAGGCTGGCCAGGGACCCATCGCGTGCTATCCCTTGAGATTTGGACTAGTCCACAGGGCCAGTGTTTGCAGGAGATGCTATGGGGGCCCCACCCATGGCCCCTCTACTGGCATCTCCACACTCCCAGGGCAGCTTTGTGGCACACCTGTCTGCTCTCTACCTGAGGACTTTGGCTTGGTGCTGGGAGTGTGCTTTATCCATGCTCCAGGCCAGCCAGAAGGGAGTTGATGACCTCGGAAGCAGCCCTTGCCAGGCGCGGTGGCACATGCCTGTAATCCCAGCAACATGGGAGGCAGAGGCAGGAGGCTCTCAAGTTCGAGACCAGAGGCAGTCTGCATAATTTAGCAAGACCCTGTCTCAAAAAGTAAGAAAAATGGGCTGAGGGTGCAGCTCAGTGGTATAGCACTTGCAAAGCATGCAAGCATGAGGCCCGGAGTTCAAACCCCAGTACCAAAAAAAAAAAAAAAAAAAAAAAAAACAGCCTTGGACTTAATGAGCAGAGTTAGTGGGTCAATAAATACCCAGCTTCCTCATCTCTTGGTTGTGATGACTCTGCTTTCTTGAATTTCCCAGTAGGACTGAGTTTCAGTTATGGGGGTCATTTGTCTGGTAATGCCCCCTTCTTACGGACTTTCTTCTACTCTGCTTCACTTCCTCACTCTCTTGAATGTGTTTGTGGGATACCGCCCAAATAAGCTATTCACCCAAAATCCTTGGTCTTGGGGTCTGCCCCTGGAACAACCCAAACTAAGACAGGGCTGGATCTGCTAGGTCATGTACATGTGAGGCTGGAAGCCTCAGACTTTAGTGAGAAGCTAAGCCAAGACAAAGGTGGAACAAGAGAATTCAGATGTGAAGGTCCACGTAGCTGCTGCTGCTGCTCCTCCTCCTCTTCCTCCTCCTCCTCCTCCTCCTCCTCCTTCTTCTTTTCTTTTTTTTTAATGGTACTGGGGGTTGAACCCAGGGCCTCACACATGCTTTGCAAATGCTCTACCACTGAGATGCACCCCCAGCCCATTTTCACCCCTTTTTTCTCTTGAGATAGTTTCTCCCTGAGTTACATAGGCTGCCTCTGGCCTTGAACTTGAGATCCTCCTGCCTCAGCCTCTGAGTCACTAGGATTATAGGTGACCATAACTGTGAATTTAGTAAATCTAACGAATTTGAATTTTACCTGGTAACTGTACATATGGTAAGGCTAATACTCATCATTTTGCCGATGAGAAGGCAGAGCAATAGAGTAACTTATCTAGGATCACACAGACGCTAGAGGGCTGGGGCTGTGCCCCACATAGTCTGAATGCATAACTTGCCACCTAGCTTTTTCTGCAGAGCCTTGGCTAGTTCCCTGTCACTCAACAGTGGGTGGCCTGGATCTCAAAGGAGTGAGCTGCCACTTCTTTTTTGTGATCAAGCAGTTGGAGAACATCATGGATTGGTGTTTGATTCTTGCTGGGGAAATCTTTAAAGCAAGAGAGATGGCTTGGGGAGCTGCCTTTATGGAGGAGCAAAGGGGAATTGCTGCTATGTGAGGACCAGATCTTGTCCTGGCAGAGGATGTGTGAGTTTTCCCATGGATCAGACCCAGTAAGCAACTGCCAGCCCTAGTTTGCCTAGGGTAGTTCCAGTTTAGGCTTTGAGTCCCATCTGGTTCAGCCTTTTATTTTGTTATATTAATATTCCAGTATAACAGACTGGATGGGTTTGGTAGACCTGCACTTGGTACTTGTAGCTTCCATCATGGTGTCATCTAGTTGTGCGTAAAACATGTCTCAGCCCATTTTCTATAGCTGTAACAGAATACCCGAGACCAGATAACTTATAAAGAATAGAAGTTTATTTGGGTCACAGCCCTGGAGCCTGGGAAGTCCAAAAGCATGGTGGTAGCATCTGCTTAGCATTTGGCAAGGGTTTTCTTGCTGCGTCATAACATAGAAGAGGGCATCATGTGGGTAGGCAGAGCAAGTACGCTAGCTCGGGTCTCTTCCTTTTCCTAAGATGCCATCATGGAGGCCCAATTCCCATGGCCTCATCTAATCTGTATTACCCCCAAAGGTCCTAGCTCCAAATACCATTAATATATGGGTTTGGGGATTAAGTTTCTAACACATGAACTTTTGAGGGATGCATTCCAACCACAGCAACATCTGAGCACTTTTCTCTGTGGTTAGATCCAGATGTTTCCATCAATAGCTCTCTTTCCCTGTTTCACAAATTAACTAACACCTCTTTTTCAAGGACAACAGGAGAAAGAGCTCACAAACAGAGTGTGCGGGATATGAGTGACTAGGGAAAGCTCACTGCTGCCAGTCTTGTCTGGTGGGCAGAGAAAGTATTTGATTTGATGCCACAATCCCTGTGGGCACTTGGCGTGCCAGCCACTCATGCCAATGGCTACAGCCAACAATGGTGTTTGAGAAATCTTGAAGTCACACAGCTGCTAGTGGATGGTGTCAACAGGAAATACGGGACATTGTAGATGAGACGTATATAAAATCTGTGTGGGAAATAGAGGCGGAGCATTCCTAAGAGAGCGCAGCGCATTCTTGCCTGCTGTGCTGCTGTTGGTTACCCTATGGGCCCGCTCTCTCCTTGCTTGGTAATGTGTTCACATCTTTCAGTAAACCTTTCCAGCCATAATGAGCTCAAAAACACTTGTGTGCATAGTTAATGGAAACCTAAGTACATTTCTGTTTCTCCAGAAGGCTGATGATGAACAGGTCCCCAGCACAAAATGTTGATGTTTGCCAACATCCATGGGGACGTCAGTTACTGACCACAGGAAACCTGGAAGACACAGACCTGCTGAAGACGTATCCACATGTACTGAAAAACGGTAGTGGTTGGTTTTAGGACAAGATGCCCAAAGAGGGCGGTTAGCACATGCCACTGCAGCAAAGTACATTCATGCAACACTCTGTGAACCATGACTTTTTTTTCATCTGAAATGACTGTGCTTTAAAATTAATTTTGTGCCAGGTGCGGTGGCGCACGCCTGTAATCCCAGAGGCTTGGGAGGCAGAGGCAGGAGGATCGCAAGTTCGAGACCAGAGGCAGTCTGCGTAATTTAGCGAGACCCTGTCTCAAAAAAAAAGTAAAAAAATGGGCTAGGGTGCAGCTCAGTGGTCCAGCACTTGCAGATCATGCAAGCACAAGGCCCTGGGTTCAACCCCCAGTAACGAAAAAAAAAATTAATTTTGCTTATTTTGAGGACAAAGGAATTGACTAGACATTTCTCCAAAGAAGGTATTTGAAGGGCCAATAAGCATATGAAAAGATGCTCCATGCCACAAATTAGAGAAGTACTAGGTGAAACCACAGAGAGATAAGACTTCACAATCAAGAGGATGGCTACTATGAAAAACAAACAACACAAAACAAAGGAAAATGAAAAAACAGAAAATAACAAGAGAGGGTGGGGAGAAATTGGAACCCTTGTGCATGGCTGGTGGGAATGTAAAATGGTGTAGCCAGGGTAGAAAATGGAATGCCAGTTCCTCAAAAAAGTTAAACATAATGTGAATATAATATTCAGCCATTCTACCTCTGGCTATATACCCCAAAGAACTGAATCAGGGGCTCAGACAGATATTATACATTCATATTTACAAAAGCAGTAAGACAGAAAGTGGAAACAACCCAAATGCCATCCATAGAGGAATGGAAAAACCAAACATGGTATGTACATTCAGTGGAATATTATTCAGCCTTTAAAAGGGAGGAATTCTGGCACATGCTACAATATGATCGAATCCTAAAGATGTTATACTAAGTACAATAAGCTAGTTACAAAATAGCAACTCCTGTCTTACTCCCTTTATGTGAGGTACCTACAGGAGTCAAATTCATAAAGAAGGAAACTAGAACAGTGGTTACCAGAAGCTGGGGGGAGGTAAATATAGGGAATTGGAAATTATTATTTCACGGGTACAGAGTTTCATTTTGGGATGTTAAAAAAAAATTATAAGACAGAAACTTGGGAGGCTGAGGCAGGAGGATTGTGATGTCGAGGGCAGAGGCAGCCTATGTGACTTAGCGAGACCCTGTCTCAAGATAAAAAATAAAAAAGAGGCTAGGGGTGAAGCTCAATGGTAGAGCACTCACTTAGCATGGGTGAGGCCCTGGGTTTAATCCCCTAGCGCTGAAAAAAAGTTATGGGAAAAAAGTGATGGGGATAGGTAGTGGTAACGGTTGAATTGTTGTTGTTGTTGTTAGGTGCCATCAAGTTGAGTCCGACTCACAGCGACTCCATACACAGCAGATTGAAACACTTCTCAGTTCTGTGCCAGGCACATGATCTTATTTATATTTAAGCCCAAATGGTTGAATAGCAATGTGAATTTACTTAATGCCTCTGAACTGTATACTTATGTCACATTGTATCCATAACAACTATGTTGTTGTTGTTGTTAGGTGCCGTTAAGTCGGTATCCGACTCATAGCGACCCTCTGTACAACAGGGGAAACACTATTGTCAGTGCTTCTCTGCTGTGCATAGGGTTTTCAATGGCAGATTGATTTTTGGGAGGGGGTTGCCAGGTCCTTCTCCCAAGCCTGCAGCACCTGGTGTTCCAGGCGGTCTCCCATCCAGGTACTAACCAGGCCTGACCCTGCTTAGCTTCCGAGATCTGACGGGATCAGATGCCACAGGGCTACGGCTGCAGGCCTATAACAACTATACACAATCTTTTTGCAGGGCTGGGGATTGAACCCAGGCCTTGTGTATGCCAGGCAAGTGCTCCACCACAGAGCTATACCCCTCACCCTGTACAACTATCATTTGTCAATTAGAAATAATAATAAAATCAAAATAGTTAAAATGGTAAATTTTGTTGTTTATATTTTACCATAATAAAAATACTACTCTTGCTCATCTTTTATGAGCTAGTTTTCTTGTACATGTACAACAAGAAGTGCTAACTGTTAATGTGTGGGCTCCACTGGCAGAGGAACTTTCCAGAAAGTTGGATGATGCCAATTGGATAGCAATGCCATCTGATGTGTCAAGTAGATCAGTTGACTTTAATGAGGGTTTGCTTTTTTCTAACCCATTCATGGAATCAAAATAAAGCTTTAAGAAGCTCATTCTGCCAAAACTGAAAGATTCAAAATGAATGTAAACACTATCACAAATTCAGTGAAGATGCCTGGCATTGAAAAAAAATTGCTTTTGTGGTCTCAATACAAATTCATGTTTTGGTGAAACACAGGTTCATGATGTAATATATATACATATATATACATATATATATATATATATATATATATATATATATATATATACATATATATATGCTGTTTTATTAAACTTATCAAGCTGCAATGACCCTGGAATTGGTTGTGATGAACATGTAATTTCTAATTCATTCAGAACAGCTGTGATATTACAACCAACTGAAATAGAAGCTGCAGTTATTAAATATTACAAATATTTATATACATGCTTGGAGTAACAGCAATAAAGCTGAAGTCATTTTTAACACAAAACCTTTGGCACAGTAGCACATTTGCTTTTTTTGCTAAAAGTCATTCATCAGAGTTTGGAAATGTTGGAGCTTTTGCAGAAATACAGAACTTGTTTGGTTCCAGGGCCCCCGGTGGATTCTAAAACCCGGAGTTGCTCTCGTTGCTCATACAAAATGGCAAAGTATTTGCATGCAATATATGTACACCCACCTATCTACTTCACACATCTAAAATAATGTAAACGCTATATAAACCATTGGACTGTATTCTGTGTCTGCAGCCATAGCACCCTGACATCAGATCCTGCCTGATCTTAGAAGCTAAGTAGAGTTGGCTTGGTTAGCCTTTGGATGGGAGACCGCCTGGGAACACTGAGTGCTGTAGGCTTGAGAGAAGGAAGCAGCAGCCCACTTCAGAAACTATCTGCTATTGAAAACCCTATGAATTGCAGAGAAGCACTGACAACACGATCCTCCTGCCTCAGCCTCCCAAGTTGCTGTCTCATAACTTTTTTAACATCCCCAAACGAAACCCTGTACCTATGAAATAATAATTCCCAATTCCCTATATTTACCTCCCCCCAGCTTCTGGTAACCACTGTTCTAGTTTCCTTCTTTATAAATTTGACTCCCGTAGGTACCTCATATAAAGGGAATAAGACAGGAGTTGCTATTTTGCTGACAACAGTGCTGGGTGTGGTACAGTGTCGGGGAGTGTCGTGTGTTGCATATAGGTTCGCTACGAGTTGGACCCGACTGGATGAGACCTAACAACACAACAACAATATTGTTTAGGAAATAATGACAAGAAAAATGTATATGTTTGGCCCTGATGTCATTTTTCCCCCAAATATTTTCAATTTGCCATTGGTTAATCCCTGGATGTTGATCCCACAGATACAGAAGGCTCACTGCACTTTGGAAATTAGCATGAGTCTTACGATAGTGCCAGACTTTTTCTTTTTTTTTAAGTCCGTCCTCTACATTTTGGTCAAAAAATAATCAGTAATATCCAAGTACTCAATGCATGGAGCACTAAAATAAAACTTCAGCTTTAAAATCTTTAAGGAAATTGAAATGATTGAAAACAAAGTTTGCCGTCATGGGCTGTAGCTCAGTGGTACAGTGCTTGCCTAATACGCACACAGCTCTGGGTTCAGTCCTAGGCATCACAATAAGTAAACAAATAAATCCCAGAAACAAACAAACAAACGCAGGGAGACATGGAACCTTAGCTCTGGAAAGATCAAGGAAGGGCACTGAACAAATTCAAGGGTGAGAGCATCTGTTAGTACAATCCACAATGCTGTTGTTAGGGGCCGTCGAGTTGGTATCCGACTCATAGCGACCCTACATACAACAGGGGAAACACTACTGTCAGTGCTTCTCTGTTGTTCATACGGTTTCCCATGGCGGATTGATTTTTGGGAGTGGGTTGCCAGGTCCTTCTCCCTCAATCCACAATAGTGCTTTGGAAAATCTTAACTCAAGGGGAGAACACTTGCCTAACCATATAATTTGTATTCCTTACCAGAATGGGATAAAATTGAGAAAGATCAATCTAAGCATGGCAAAACATTCAAAAGAATCATAAAATCTTTTGAAAATGCTTTTACAGTCATGTAATAATACTTATCAAAGAAAGGTACTGTGAAGTAGGGAGAGAAGACAGTTCCAGCGAAAATATTTGGGTGAAATACTTCTACTTTTTAATATAAAATAAATTATAGATGAGAACATTCTTCATTTAGTAGAATTTCTTTGAAGCTCACCAGGCTTCTCAGCATCTGTAAAGAGTATTTTCTCAATTAAAGATATTATTAATATTATTATGTTAAAAATAGTATAGTCTTCTGAAAATGTAGTCTTCTGAAGGTGCTGATAATTTCAAATTTATTAACAAATAAGTGCAACTTTGAAGACAATTTCAGTCTACTTTATGAAAATCTAAAAATAATAATCCCCACTGAACAAAACAAAATACACTCTTCAGAAGAGTATTTATGGCATGTTATAGAATCAGACCTAGCTCTCATATAGATTAAAATACCTGATTATATACCAAAAAATGATTATTCTGTTAATATTTTTTGAATTGTTGTTGTTAGTGCTGTTGAGTTGGTGTCCAACTCATAGTGACCCCATGTACAACAGGCAAAACACTATTGTCAGTGCTTCTCTGCTATTCATAGGGTTTTCAATGGCAGATTGATTTGGGGGAGTGGGTTGCCAGGTCCTTCTCTCAAGCCTCAGCACCTGGTGTTCCCAGGCGGTCTCCCATCCAAGTACTAACCAGGCCTGGCCCTGCTTAGTTTCCGAGATCTGATAGGATCGGATGCCACAGTGCTACAGCTGCAGGCATTTTTTAAATAGTAACATGATTAATGTACTTTTTTTTCTTCGAGACAGGTTTCACTCTGTAGCTGAAGCTGGCCTGGTACTCACTGCATAGTCCAGGCTGGCCTTGAATTCATGGTGGATCCTCTTGCCTCAGCCTCCTGAGTGCTGGGATGGGCCACCATGCCCAGCTATTATTCTATTTTAAAAATATTGCTCAAGCACACGTCATTTTTCTGTTGAGAAAGAATTTTATTTTTAAATACATATTTTGAATAGAACTCTTTTAGAGTCCCCCACATGTCTGTCAGCTTATCGTGCTGTGGCGGCTTGCACGTTGCCGTGATGCTGAAAGCTATGCCACCGCCTGTATTTCTAATACCAGCAGGGCCACCCATGGTGGACAGGTTTCAGCTGAGTTTCCAGACCAAGACAGACTAGGAGAAGGACCCAGGGGCTCACTCCCAAAACACTTAGCCATTGAAAACCCTATGAATAGCAGAGAAGCAGCATCACACATAGTGCCAGAAAATGAGCCCCTCGGGCTGGAAGACACTCAAGATATGACTGGGGAAGGGTTACCTCCTCAAAGTAGAGTTGACCTCAATGATGGCAATGGAGTAAAGGCCCTGGGACCTCCTTTTGCTGATGTGGCACAACTCAAATGAGAAGAAACATAGTGGCTGCAGCAAAGGTCTCAAACATAAGGAGATTGTGTGCATGGCACAGTATTGGGGAGTGTTTCGTTCTCTTGTACATAGGATCACTATGAGTTGGATCTGACTCGACAGCACCCAACAACAATAGCATTTTACCCTGTGGCATCCGATCCTGTTAGATCTCAGAAGCTAAGCAGGGTTGGGCCTGGTTAGTACTTAGATGGGAGACCACCTGGCAACACCAGGTGCTGTAGGGTTGGGAGATGGACCTGGCAACCCACTCCCAAAAATCAATCTGCCTTGAAAACCCTATGAACAGCAGAGAAGCACTGACAATAGTGTTTCACCTGTTGTAGGTAGGGCTGCTATGAGTCAGATACCGACTTGTACCTAACAACAACAACAACAACATATAAAACCAGTTTGTTGGTCAAAATATAAGTACTTCTTTGTAATTTCAACTATTTTTAGGGCTCCCACCTGCTGGGTCAGGCCTGGCTATTACTTGGATAGGAGACTGTCTGGGAACACCAGGTGCTGTTGGCTTGGAAGAAGTACCCGAAAGTCCACTCCCCAAAAAGCAATCAGCCATTGAAAAGCCTATGAATGTCAGAGACACACGACAAAAGTGTTTCATCTGTTGTACATAGGGTCGCTATGAGTTGGACACCAACTCAATAGCACCTAACAACAACTGCCCCCTGGGAGAGATGACAACCTGGAGAGTTTTAAATCTTGTTCAAGAAGAAGGTCAGGAAAGACCAGGGGACCCCACAGAGACCGTGTGGAGTGAGAGGTTAGGAGAAAAGGCAGAAGGCAGCACCTACTTCAAGTTGTTCATAATCACAGTGCTCAGCAGGAGCCACTGAGGGACCAAGGACATGCCAAGGTTGTGACCTATCCCTCCGTCAGGGTCAGAGGGTTTGAAGCCATTTTGCTACAGTACCTGTCAGGTGGTGATTTTCCTTCTTTTCTTTCTCTGCTCCACCCCCAACACACACTCCAGCCCCAAGGGGCCAGAAACCAGAAACTGAAGTTAGCAAAGGAGGGGCAAGTAGGGTGTGAGAAGAAGGATCACAGCCAGCCTCCTCCAAGGAAGGGTCTTCCTGCAGTTGGCAGGTGTAGGGGGAGTCTCAAAACTTAAGTGTGGGTGGGACCAGAGGTTGGTTCCCTAACTTCCTCAGATATTTGCAAAGAAAGTTACTGTAGGACTTTTTGAAACCAGACAGTAAGCAAAAGTCAAAGGGCTGATAAAAAGAAACAAAGTGCTGATAAATACTAACATGTACATGACCCATGAAAATATCCTAAGTGAACGAAACCAGACGCAAAGGCCATATATTCTATGGTTCCGTTTGTAAGAAATGTCCAGAATAAGTAAATCCCCAGAGACAGAGAGCAAACTAGTGGTTTCCAGGGCTTGGATAGAAAGGGGATGGGAAATGACTGCTAATGTGAATGGGGGTTCCTTTGGGGAGAATGAAAAGGACTTGTAACTAGATAGAGGTGGAATTTGCACAACATCATAAATGTACTAAATGTCACTGCAGAGTACACTTTAAATGATTAATGGCTACTTTGTATTAGTTTGTATTAGTGGTTATGCTGCCGTTGTTGTTAGGTGCCTTTGAGTCAGGTCCAACTCACAGCAATCCTATGTACAACAGAATGAAACCTTTCCCAATTCTGTGCCAAGCACACGGTCTTACTTACGTTTAAGCCCATTGTTGCAGACACTGTGTCAATCCATCTAGTGGAGTGTCTTCCTTTTTTTTTGTTGTTGTTGACTTGTCACTCTCCCAAACATGATGTCCTTCTCCTGGGATTGGTCTCTCCTGACTACATGTCCAATATATGTAAGACGCAGTCTAGCCATCCTTGCTCCCAAGGAGCACTCTGCTTGCATTTCTTCTAGGACAGATCTGTTGGCGCACTTTTTGCAGTACATGGTATGTTGTATACATTTTACTCTAGTTTTAAAAATCAGTGGTTTGTCCCAAATGTTCATCCAGGATCAAGAGAAAGATACCTGCTATGACTTAAAGGATGGTGCCAGTGAAAATAAAGTTTGTACCAGTATTAGATTCCATACATTCTGCATAGGACATACACTATTATGTAGGGTTATATACGTAAAACCACCTACATTTTAGCTTCTGGGGGATTTAAAGAGGCTTCAAGGGGAAATTTTAATTCTCCTGGCATTTCACCTAATGTGCTGACTTCAGAACATTAGCTGTATGTACTCGGAGCAGCAGGAAAGCATCAGGCAGGTGGTAGCAAGACAGGAAGAAATTCTGTGTCTCTCCCTACACCTATGTTTCCTTGGAAGACTCCTAGGCTGGGACAAAGTTTTGCCGCTAAGGACCCTGGGCCCCTTGGGACCCAGAACCAGCCATCCCTCCCTACAACTCCTGGCACCCAGCTCTTTGTCTTTTACACCCTTCTCCTGCCTTTGAATCCTGTGTGTAGGTCCCCAAAGTACTGGAGGGGTCTATGTGTGGCAGCCAGCATGGCTGGCTGGCACAGAATCTATCGAGTGTGCTTGCCACCTTGGGAAGACCTCTGGCCCAGAAAGGAAATGACTGGTAGCTGGGAGGCATCCGGGTGTCTGCACTGGTTGTCGCATGCCCACAGGAAGGTAGGCAGATTATTTCAAACACTGGCAGAGAGACACCCAATGGCAAGATCAAGGGCTCTTAATGTGTAGGCACAGGGATGCCAGTGCCCAATCTATAGCCTGGCTGTCTCACATGGGATTGGTGACCTATTTGTTCTGAGAAACCCAGGTGAGAAAAATTAATCATTGTTGTTGTTGTTGTTAGGTGCCGTCGAGTCGGTATCCAACTCATAGCAACCCTCATAGGGTTTTCAATGGCTGACTGTTTCGGGATTGCCTTGGGAGTAGATTGCTAGGCCCTTCTCCCATTTTTGTGGTGCTGGGAATTGAACTTGGGACCTCAGAGAGTGCAGCGCAGTGCTCTACCCACTGAGCCAAATCCCAGCCCAATTAATCATTAGCCCCTCTTTATAATTGCCTTTGTTTTTCAGGATGAATAAATTCTAGGTCATCCAAGTAATACACTATGTGAGATTTTATAACTTGGTATTAATTAGTGCAAAGAACAAGTTTGGGGTGGCACCTCATTGGTTATTGAGCTAGGAAGATGAACAATTGATTACAGACAAATTGGAACTGAGAGTTTGATCTGAATGTTCTGTTCATACCGGGTAAGAGGGCATTCAACTCAACTTACATGATCTTTACTGATTTGAACTTTGCACTAAGCGTTGGGATCTCTCAAGGCCCCTAACTGGGGATACAGAGGTGATGAGACAAATTTCCTCCTCTTTGGGCTCCATGGAAGCTCTTGGCCATCATCCACACCTTCACCCTATAGCTTGAAAGAGATGATGTGTTAGTTAACTTTCTGTCACTATAAAAAACACCTGAGGGAACCAACTTAAAGTGAGGAATGTTTTATTTTGGCTCACAGTTTTGAAGGTTTCAGCCTATAGTTGGTTGGTCCCATTGCTGTGGCCCTGTGGCGAGGCAGCACATGGCAAAAGCACATGACAGAGGGCACTGCTCACTCATGGTTGGGAAATGAACTAGAGAACAGAGACTGAGGTTCCATGATCCCCTTCAAGGGCATGCCCCCAATGACCTAAAAACTTCCCATTAGGCTCCACCTTTTTTTTTTTTTTTTTTGGCAGTACTGGGGGTTGAACCTAGGGCCTCATGCTTGCATGCTTTGCAAGTGCTGGACCACTGAGCTGCACCTCAGCCCATGTTTTTACTTTTTGAGACAGGGTCTCGCTGAGTTACACAGACTGCCTCTGGTTTCGAACTTGCGATCCTCCTGCCTCCGCCTCCCCAACCGCTGGGATTACAGGCATGCGCCACTGCACCTGGCTCTAGGCTCCACCTCTTAAAGTGTCCACCCCCAGGCCCCACCAATAGCACCAGGCTGGGGGCCAAGCCCTTAACACACAGGTCTTTGGGGAAATATTCCAGATCCAGACCATAGCAGGTGGGTGTCCAGGGCCTGTGACACACATCTTACATGATTCATTATGTATTATGGCCAGGGATTTCCATGGAATTAGCATCGGCAGAGGTGGACAGGCAAGTTTGAAATCATTCCTCTGAGTAGGGACAACCCTCCCACCCTGAGTCCCTTAAGGACATCTTAAATTAAGAGTGGTGTTTAAGCTAACAGCCACTCAGCGCTCTGGAAGAGCAGACATCTGAAATTAGAATGCCCAAGATCAGGAATGCAGAAGACGACAGTTTGTGTGCTCTCATGACGCAGAGCACTTGAAGACGCTAGGCTCGTGTGCATGGTGGTAGAAAATTTTGTTTTCAAAAGAGAACCATAAAAATCTCTAATCAATTTTAAATCTGAGCACTTGCCATGATTTTTCTTCAAACACTAAACAGATGGGCTCTGAGTCAAGTTTTCCTGAATCTAAGGACTAGCAGCCTTGGCCAGCTCAGAAATACAATAATCAGGAATCACTCAAAAGCTTGAGAACACTGATTATTATTATTATTATTATTATTATTATTATTATTATTATTATTATTATTATATTTTTTTGATGGTGGAGGGGTTTGAGACAGGGTCTTGCTATGTAGCCCAGGCTTTCCTAGAACTCACTATGTAGACCAGGCTTACCTTCAACTTGTGTTCATCCTTTTATCTCAGCCTCCCAAGTGTACTACCACACCTGGCTAGAATACTGATTTTTAATGAAAAATCCCCCCCCAAGGATAACAGGGGCCTGGGGTTTAGCTCAGTTGGTGGAGCGCTGCCCTGTAGTCTCTGATGGTCCTGAGATTGATTCCCAGCACCGCAAAAATGGGAGAAGAACATGGCAATTCTCTCCTGAGGCAATCCCGAAACAATTAGCCATTGAGAACCCTATGAGGGTCACTATGAGTCAGACATGACTTGATGGCACCTAACAACAACAACAACAACAAGGATCGCAGGATACCTGTCTCTGAGATACCCGCAAGTGCAGCTCCAAGTGCGCCTTTGGCTAGAGGAAAGGCCAACCAAATGCATAGATTCTGGTCTGGTGTTTGTCTCTCAAACATGTATCTTAAGTGTGGACTGGAGAGGTTAAGGACCCAATTTTGTCACTAGGTAAAGGACTAAGGGGATCTCCTTTTATGCTCTGTTAGCACCAAGAGGCATAGAATTTTATGGCTGGGTGACACATTGCTGTTTGTTGTTAGGTGCCATCGAGTCGGTGTTTCACTCATAGTGACCCTATGTACAACCGGTGAAACACTGTTGTCAGTGCTTCTCTGCGATTCATAGGGCTTTCAATGGCTGGTTGTTTTTCAGGAGTGGGTTGCCCAGTCCTTCTCCCAAGCCTACAGCACCTGCTGTTCCCAGGTGGCCTCCCATTCAAGTACTAACCAGGCCCAACTCTGCTTAGCTTCCAAGATCTGTCAGGATCAGACACCACAGTGGTACAGTTGCAGGGGGGTGACACATTAGACTTGGTCTAATTCCCCTTTTCTAATTTTATTTTTTTCCTTTGTGGTAAAATAGACATAAAACTTACCCTTTTAACTATTTTAAGTGTACAATTCAGTGGCATTAAGTGCACTGTTTCGTACAACTCACCTCGCTCCATCTTCAGAAGTTTTTCATCATCTCTATTATGTGAAACTCTATTCCCATTAAGCAATGACCCTCCCTCCCTGTCACCCAGTGCTAGCAATTACCATTCAATGTTCTGTCTTTGTGAATTTGACCACTCTAAGTACTTCATTTAAGTGGAATCCCACAGTATTTGTTCTTTTGTGACTGGCTTGTTTAGCATAATGTCCTCAAGGTTCATTTATATTGTAGCTATGTCTGAATCAGGGCTGGGATTTAGTTCAGTGGGTAGAGCGCTGTGCTGCAGTCTCTGAGGTCCCGAGTTCAATTCCCAGCACCCCAAAAATGGGAGAAGGGTCTGGCAATCCACTCCCAAGGCAATCCCGAAACAGTTAGCCATTGAAAACCCTATGAGGGTCGCTATGAGTCGGATACTGACTCCATGGCACCTAACAACAACAACAATGTCTGAATCTCCTTTTCTTGGTTTGTATCTATCTTTCTGAATAATGTTGCTGTACACATAGATGTGCAATATCTGCTTGACTTCCTGATTTAAATTCTTTTTGGATGTTTACCCAGAGTGTAACTGGTGGACCACAGATAATTCTGTGTTTAATTTTTTGGGGGCCTGGCAAGCCATTCTGCACACTGGCCATGCCATTTTACATACTTTTCAGTAATATGCCAAGGTTCCAATTTCTTCACATCTTCTCCTACACTTGTTATTTAATGTTTTTGGTAATATCCAGCCCCAGGAGTGTGAAATGGTAGCTCACTGTGGTTTTGATTTGCATTTCCCTAATAATTAGTGATGTTGAGCATCTTTGTGGGTGCTTATTGGCCATTTGAGTATCTTCTTTGGAGAAATGCCTATTCAACTGCTTTGCGCATTTTTAATTGGGTTGTTCTTTTGTTGCTGAGTTGATAACTGTTTTTATATAAGAGAAAAATGCATCACAGAAAGCCTACATGACACTCAGGTGGATGGTACAGAGCCAGAACCAGAATCTAGGGCTCCCGCACCTCAAAAGAGTTCTTCTATCCATTTCAATCTTTATAGAGGAGGAGACTGAGGTCCAGATGGTCAGCCACACAACAGGCTCATCTTGCCTTTCCTGCCCCAGGATCAGAGTCTAGGCTCTCAACCCTGGCTTTACGGACTCAATTGTTTCCAAATCCTTATGTCGAAGCCCTAACCCTTAATGTGACTATATGTGGAGTTAGGGTCTTCAATGAGCGAATGAAAGCTGAGCAAAGTAAGAAAGGCAGGGCCCTAATCTAATAGGACTGTTGTCTTGTTAGGAGTTTGAATCTCTAGTGTGTCCTGAAGGTCACCTGTTTGAATATGCACTGTTTGTAGGGGCTGTGAAACTTTGGGAGGTGGAACTAGCTGAAGGAAATAGGTCACTAGGGGTGGGCCTTTGGAGGTTTTACCCAGACCCCCAGTTATGGTAAGCTGTCTCTGCCTCCTGATGCCATGATGTGAAGTCCTCTACCACCTGACATCAGCTACTCGCCATGCCTGCCCTGCCTCTAGGGCCTGAAACCCTTTGAATCATGAGCTAAGATAAACCCATCTGCCTCCTTAAATCAGCTTCTCAGGTATTTTGCCACAGCAACACACAAGCCAACTAAAACCTGTCCCCACACAAAGAGAAGAGATCCCAGGAGAATACATACAGCAGAAAGGCCACGCAAGGACCCAGTGGAAAGGCAGCTGTCTGCAAGCTCGAAAGAGAGTCTTCTCCAGAAACGAACCAGGCTGGCATTTTGCTCATTGACCTTTAGCTTCCAGAACCATAAGAAGATAGATATCTAGTGTTTAAGTCATCCAGTCTGTTATATTCTTTATGGCAGCCACAGCTGATGAGGACACCAGGATTCAGAAAGTTACAGATGGAGAAGAGCCCAGAGAGAAGTATAGGTGGGTGGTCAAGTTGGCCAGCAGGGTCTCACATAGGCTAGGGCCATGTTAGATGTTTCTGGAAGTTTATAGGCTTCAATCTGACGTCCAGGTAATCCTCTCCTGGAAGAACACAACTTCCTGATATTGGACATAAAGACCTTAACAAAGCCTCATAAACTAATTCCACAGGCTTCCTGGATATCAGATGACTCTCACCAAAAAGGGTTGCAGTGATTTAAAAGCCACAGACATAGGCATATTTGATTTCCCTCCAAGCACGGATGGTTGGTTCTCTTCCCATGATGCTTAGTTTGGGTGAGTTTTCATGGCCACTCATCTGCTGTCTGGATTAGTCTTTCTCTCCCTCTTGGCCAGCAGAACTGGTTTTCTTAGCTTCAGTGGGAGGCTCCTCATTTCCATACGATCTCAGCTGCTTCAGATGGTCTTGGCCACAGGCAAATTGGATCTGGCAAATATAGGTCAATGGGAAAGAGGAGGAAGCTAAGAACAGCTGTGGATAGGGCCTGTTGCGGTGAGGGGCACTGGTCACTGGTTGGCTCTCAAGGGTGTGTCTGAGGGCGGAGGCGGGACGCCCTAATCCAGTTGTAGGAATGAGTTCAACATCATGGGGCTTGTCTGGCACAGTGCAGCAGCCAGGTCCGCAGACTGAGTTTCTAAGTCACGGATTTCATCCTTCCCGCCCCTCCCACTCTGCTGCACTTTCCGGGCTCCAGCCCCTGACCTTGCCGCCATCTTCCCTGTCCTTGCCTCCAGTCTCTCCTCGCTGCATCCCAGGTAACCTTTCATGTCTTCTTCTGGCTTTGCTCACTGGAAACTCTCAGGGTCAATAACAGGATCCCAGCAGGAGGTGGGGGCTGAGGCCCCTCCTGGCTCTGAAGATTTCAATGCCAAGTCCAGACCTGGATGGGATAAGAGTCCTACCTAGATGGAAGGCCTAAGGTGAAGGTGAAATTGGAATTTCCACTGAGGAATGAAGCTGTCAAACCTTGTTCTCATTTCACTACAGCACTTCACTTAATGAGGAGCAGACTTTTCTTAGCACCTAGATTCTGCTGTGGCAGGTCCAGGGTAGGGCCCTGGACATGGCCTTCATGTGGGATGCAAAAGAAATCATCTTTAGAGTTCAACATGGAAAATTACCCATAATCACCAGGTATAACACTCGATAAGCTGTGAGGGTTTGGCTTGGTAGGATGAATATCCTGTACAATTTCATTGTTGTTGTTGTTGTTAGGTGCCGTCAAGTCGGTATCCGACTGATAGCGACCCTCTGTACAACAGGGGAAACACTATTGTCAGTGTTTCTCTGCTGTTCATAGGGTTTTCAGTGGCAGATTGATTTTTGGGAGGGGGTTTCCAGGTCCTTTTCCCAAGCCTGCAGCATCTGGTGTTCCCAAGTGGTCTCCCATCCAGGTACTAACCAGGCCTGACCCTGCTTAGCTTCCGAGATCTGACGGGATCGGATGCCACAGGGCTACAGCTGCAGGCTACAATTTCATTAATAGCTGGGAAATCTTGACCAAACCTAAACTCATTTGTATGAGGCTTCTTAACTGGCAGAACTGGCGTATTTTAGGACAACATGCAGGGCCAGATTAATCTACATTTAGAGATTTTTGTAACACTGGCTGAATTCCTTCTAAAGCCTCTTTCTTTAGGGGATACTGTGCCTTCCAAGGTATAACAGTTCTTCCTTTTAATTCAACCATTACTGGTTGTGTTTTTAATGCTCTCCCCAGGGTCCTTGTCTGTCCACAGTATCTTACTTTCCCATAGATCTCAGGGGGGAAACTTTCCCTGGCTGACCTTGGACTCTGTCTGGAAACTCCTAGGTTGTATGGCTGCTGCTGGGGGTTCATGCACTTTTAGTACCAAGACCCCACAGGATTATATCCCAAGCAAGACACTTGTGTTAGTGTTTCAGGGATTTAGAAGGCTGGGATGGTTATCAGCACCATGGCTTCTAGTCATAACTGTTGTTGTTAGGTGTCATCAAGTCAGGTCTGACTCATAGCGACCCTCATACGGTTTTCAATGGCTGATTGTTTCAGGATTGCCTCAGGAGTGGATGGCCACATCCTTCTCTCATTTTTGGGGTGCCGGGGATCTAATCTGCACTCAGAGAGTGCAGCGCAGCACTCTGCCCACTGAGCTAAACCCCAGCCCACATCACACCTGGTAGGTGGTAAGGCCCTGATCCTTCTCCCTCCGCTGCATCTCTTATCAGGGGTGGATCTGCAGGCAGAGGTCTTTAAGCATTAGTGTGCATTAGAATCACTTGTAGGGCCCCATTCCCAGACTTTCTGACTTAGTAAATCTGGGGTGTGGTCCAGGAATCATCATCTTTACAGGTGATGCTGATGCTGGAGGCCTGGAGATCAATGCTGTCGAGTGGCTGAAACCCAGGTACCCTGTGGGCCCCCAAGAGAAGGTCAGATGGCCATGGGTGGGAAACTGGCTCTGCTCCTTGCACACGTGGTGATTGCCTCCCATTGTCTGAGATGTTATTTCCCATCTACTGAATGGTGATAATGCACCTCGCTCTGCCGGGCTCCCAAGCAGAGGGCAGCTGATGTTTGCCAGCGCTTGGCAAAGGTGTGTCCTCACACTCATTCCCCAGTCTGTGCCAGAGAGTCTGCAGCTGCCCCAACAATTCAGTTGTTTTTAGGGACTGGGTTGTAGCTGAGTGGTGGAGTCCATGCTTATCAAGCATGTGGCCCTGGGTTTGAGCCCCAGCACCTCCTCACTAGCACACATGGTTGCTTTAGTTGCTTGACTTGCCCTGTTCATAGAATTTAGTGAATTAACTGAATTGGTGTACTCTTTGTTGGAATTGTTAGGTGCCATTGAGTCAAGTCTGACTCATAGCAAACCTCGTAGTGTTTTCAATGGCTGATTGTTTTGGGATTGCTTTGAGAATGTATTGCCACGTCCTTCTCCCATTTTTGTGGTGCTGGGGATTGAACCTGGGTCCTCACAGAGTGCAGAGCAGGTGCTCTACTAACTGAGCTAAACCCCAGCCCTGGGTACTGGTGGTTGTTGTTGTTGTTGTTGTTGTTGTTGTTGTTAGGTGCCATCAAGTAGGTATCCCAACTCATAGCAACCCTAAGTACAACAGACAAAACATTATTGTCAGTGCTTGTCTGTTGTTCACAGGGGTTTCAATGGCAGATTGATTTTTGGGAGTGAGTTGCCAGGTCCATCTGCCAAGCCTACAGCACCTGGTGTTCCCAGGTGGTCTTCCATTCAAGTACTAACCAGGCCCAACACTGCTTAGCTTCTGAGATCTGACAGGAATGGATGCCACAGGGCTATGGCGGCAGATGGGCACTGTTTGTTGTTGTTGTTGTTAGGTGCCATCGAGTCGAGTCCTACTCATAGCGACCCTATGTATAGCAGATCGAAACACTTGCCAATTCTGTGCCAGGCAAATGATCTTATTTATGTTTAAGCCCATTGTTGCAGACATTGTGTCAATCCATCTGGTGGAGGGTTTTCCTCTTTTGCGTTGACCTGCCACTCTCCCAAACATGATGTCCTTCTCCAGCACTGTTTAGGAAAGTGAAATATAGAAGGGCAGGTCTTCCCAAGCCTTCATATGTACAGGCCATTACAGTCTTCAAAGGTAGACTTTCATACCGTAGCTCTGGGATGGGGCTTGAGAATTTACATTCCCCACCTGCTTCCAGGTATGCTGGTCTTGGGACAAAACTTCAGGTAGCAAGAATTCTAGAACAATATTGTTGAGTAAAGACCTTGGTCCTGCCTATAGTTTCCTTGGTGATCTTTCACTGACATTTAAAAGCTGCTCTCTCAGGGGTCACTTGAATCTCTTGCCTTTAAATGTCCACTGCAGCCTAGATGCTGGGGGACTTCACCACCACGCAGCCAAGCCTGAACTGCTCCGTGGGGATGTGGAGGGAAGCTGAGGTCTCTCTGAGTCCCACTTCTGCTGCAGGGCTGGGTGAATCATTTCCCTTCATTTAATTCTCCTAAAATAATCCACTCATCTGTAAAATGGGAAAAATAGTATTTGTTCTCCCAATGAGTCATTGTGACCCTGGATGACCTATTGTGTCTGAAAGCACTTTGGAAATTGTAAATTTGCAAATACAAAGGATTAAGAGACAGGAAGGCTTAGGGCAAAGCTTTCTGTCTTATGAAAAACTGATTTTAGCGGGCCTTTGCTACAGGTGCAGCAGGATGAACACAGACAACGAAGAAAAGGATAAAATACTTTGGTGTTGGTGCTAACTTAATCCAACCATAAATTTTTAAAACCTTTGAATTTTTACCAGTTCCAAGGAGAGTCAGCTGGGAGCAAATATCCTTCACTTAACTGGTGTTTAAGTTGCTAACTGTACGATAGCTAGACTGTGATTCATACCAGCACAATCCTTCTTCACAAGAGTAGGATTTCAAAAGCAAGTGAGTCGTTTGCAACTTGAGAACTAATTTCACAACACAAGCAGTGTTGTAAATATTGCTTGAATTCCTGAGCCAGCCCACAAGACCATTTACCCTCTTAACATAGCTAACTCCAAAGATAAAAAAGCAATCGTAACAAAATACAAAGAACATCATGTTTTACAAAAGCATTTTGAGAGCCACTAATTTGAAGCTTCTGATGGTATTTTACTTCCTTTCCATTTCAAAGATGAGGAAACTGAGCCTCAGAGAGGTTAAGGAGTAAAATTATAGAGCCATTAAGAAACAGGCCAAGAACTTGTATCTGGTCTGCTGATTCCAAGACTGATACCTATTTATGGTCTTCCAGAACCAGTCTCCAGGAGCAGAGTCATGGCCTCATATACACCGTCCTTGCCCCTGTAGGATCTATGGATTCCCCTTCACTGTCTAGTCTCCTACCCGCCTAAGAGGTACTAAGAGGCACAGGGCCAAAGGCAGAGATATTAGTCAGGAGAGAGAAATTACCTT
>VMDO01013003.1:19678-60011 GCA_007922755.1 Pedetes capensis | reverse complement strand
TGCAGCACTGGAGGTGTTAACATGTTTATGCCAACAGATTTGGAAAACTGCTACTTGGCCAACTGACTGGAAGAGATCCATATTTGTGCCTATTCCCAAAAAAGGGGATCCGACTGAATGTGCAAACTATCGGACAATATCATTAATATCACACACCAGCAAAATTCTACTAAAGATCATTCAGAAGTGACTGCAGCAACGCATAGACAGAGAATTACCGGAAAATCAAGCGGGATTCAGAAGAGGGCGGGGAACTAGGGACATCATTGCTGATGTCAGGTGGATATTAGCTGAAAGCAGAGAATATCAAAAAGATGTCTATCTATGTTTTATTGACTACGCAAAAGCATTTGATTGTGTGGATCACAACAAATTATGGATAATACCTCGGAAAATGGGAATACCAGAACACCTAATTGTGCTCATGAGAAATCTGTACATGAACCAGGAGGCAGTTGTTCGAATAGAGCAAGGAAACACTGAGTGGTTTAAAGTTGAGAAAGGTGTGCATCAGGGCTGTATACTTTCACCCTATCTCTTCAATTTATATGCTGAGCAAATAATCCGAGAAGCTGGACTTTATGAGGAAGAACGAGGCATCAAGATTGGAGGAAGACTCATTAACAACCTGCGTTATGCAGATGACACCACTTTGCTTGCTGAAAAGGAAGAGGATTTAAAACATTTACTGATGAAGATCAAAGATCATAGCCTTCAATATGAGTTACGACTAAACATCAACAAAACAAAAATCCTTACCACTGGGTCAGCACGCAACTTCACATTAAATGGAGAAAAGATTGAGGTTGTCCAAGATTTTACTTTGCTTGGCTCTATAATCAACACCTGTGGAAGCAGCAGTCAAGAAATCCAAAGACGCATTGCTCGAGGAAAAGCTGTGGCAAAAGATCTCTTTAGAGTATTGAAAAGCAAAGATGTCACATTGAAGACGAAGGTGCGTCTGACTCATGCCATGGTGTTTTCAGTCACATCATATGGTTGTGAAGCTGGACATTGAACAAGAGAGACAGAAAAAGAATTGATGCTTTTGAATTGTGGTGCTAGAGACATCTATTGAATATACCATGGAGTGCCAAAAGAACCAACAGACCTGTCCTAGAAGAGGTACAACCAGAGTGCTCCTTGGAAGGAAAAATGGCCAGACTGCGTCTTACATATTTCGGACATGTAGTCAGGAGAGAACAATCCCTGGAGAAGGACATCATGTTTGGAAGAGTGGCAGGTCAACGGAAAAGAGGAAAACCCTCCACCAGATGGATTAACACAGTGTCTGCAACAATGGGCTTAAATATAAATAAGATGGTTTGCCTGGCACAGAATCGGCAAGTGTTTCGATTTGCTGTACATAGGGTCGCTATGAGTCGGACTCGACTCGACGGCACCTAACAACAACAACAACAACAAGGGATGTAGCCTTCAAAGTAAGTGCAAAGCCCTGGGTTCGACCTCCAATTAGTGGGGAAAAAGTCAGTTACCACAGTCATGTCATTATTACACTGTTCTTTATTTTTATTTTATCTGGAAAAAAGAAGTTAGAAATTATCTGAAAAATAAAAATAATATTATCTGAAATAAATAAAAATATACTGTATTTGCTTTTATATTTACCTCTATCAATGAGATTAAAATATTTTATGCTATTGTATTACTATATAGTCTCCTATCATTTTAATTTGAGGAAATTCCATTAGCATTTCTTATAGTTCAAATCTAGAGGTGAAATACTCCTTCAGCTACTGTTGGTGTTGGAAAGTATCTTCCCTTCATTACTGTCTTGGTGGGTATATTTGTCTTATTCTATTTTCTCTTGCTATAATAGAGTATCTGAGACTAGGTGATTATAAAGAAAAGAAAGTTATTTCTTATAGTTCTGTAGGCCAAGAAGTCCAAGGTCAAAGAGCCACACTGGTGACGGCTTTCTTGCTGGTTGGAATTCTTTGCAGAATTTTGAGGTGGCACAGGGCACCAGAAGGCATTATACACTGTAGGATAATGAAAAGGCTCATTTTTACAACACCATCACTCCCTCCATAATTCAGTGATTCAATCCATAAGTGAATTAATGGCTTTACCCTCGTGACCCACTCAGCTCCCAAATGGCCCACCTCCAAATACTATCAACATAGGACTTTGGGGATTAGGTTTCCAAGACATGGATTCTAGACAAAAAAAAAAAAAAAAAAAAAAAACTCAAACAACTGGGGTATTTTTTTGTATTGTACTGAGAAAGTGAAAAAATTAATAAAGGCTTGACTCTGACACATGCATTGCTTC
Source organism: Pedetes capensis (assembly GCA_007922755.1). NCBI lineage: Eukaryota > Metazoa > Chordata > Mammalia > Rodentia > Pedetidae > Pedetes > Pedetes capensis. Next base: position 57,716 of record VMDO01013003.1, on the reverse strand, counting down.
CATTTTAAGTCACTTGCGTGGTTTTGATGTGCATGGGTCATATACTAGAAAATTAACCTTTGAAACTTCAAGCTTCAGAACTTTACTCCCTATTGCTCATTTTGTTTCATTGCTAAGAAAACAAAGGCCCTAGGTCTCTCCACTAAAACTTCAAAAGGGTCTAAGAGTCTTATTAAACTACACATTGTCTGATCTACCTCAATTCCTAGTTGTATTGACATTATGATTCACTCAACCTATCTTCCAAATAAAGATGAATATTCCTAAGTGGAAAGTAGTACATGAGAGCTTAGATGGCTATTTCATTTAAAAAAAAATGTGTAGTATACAAGAAAAATAACACATGCCAAGAGGCAAGAAATTATGGCCAATAATAAAGTAAAAACAACAACAAAAAAGGTCATAAAAGATAAAGTAGACATCATCTAGAGATGATTAAGATATGAGAAAATATGAATTTAATAAAAACTATGATTAGTATTTTAGGGGCTCGGATTTAGCTCAGTTGGTAGAGCGCCACTCTGCAGTCTCTGAGGTCCTAAGTTTGATTCCCAGCACCAAAAAGATGAGAGAAGGACATGGCAATCCACTCCCAAGGCAATCCCAAAACAATCAGCCATGGAAAACCCCATAAAGGTTGCTATGAGTTGGACACCACTCAAAGGCACCTAACAACAACAATGATCAGTATTTTAGAGAATATGGAAAAAATAGAAACAAACTATGTGAAAGAAGGTAGTTTCATTTCACCAAAATTCTGAATCTATACAAAATATCAAATGTATATTCTAAAGGTAAAAACATAATATGTGCATTCAAAAAATCTGTGACCCCCAAAATAAATGAATATATAAATCTGTGACCCAACAATACTGCAGACTTGATAGAATGATATACTACATTAGCTAACAGGAAGAAAAGTAAATTAAAAAATAGTTACAGCCAGGCACAGTGGCACATGCCTGTAATCCAAGAAACTCAAGAGGGTGAGGCAGGAGGTACATGAGTTCAAGATTAGAAACAGCCTATGCAATTTAGCATGTTTGTTTCAGAATTTAAAAAAGGGCAGGAGGTGCAGCACAGTGGTAGGGCACATTTCTAGCATGTGCAAGGCCCTAGAGTCAGCTCTCCTGTGAAGGAGGAAAAGAAGGAGAAGAAGAAAGAGAAGAAGAACAAGGAGAAGGAAAAGGAGGAGAATGAGAAGACAAAGAAGAAAGAGAAGGAGGAGAAGGAGGAGGAGGAGGAGGAGGAGGAGAAGAAGGAGAAGGAGAAGAAGAAAAGAAGCAGCAGCAGCAGCAGCAGCAGCAGAAGAAGAAGAAGAAGAAGAAGAAGAAGAAGAAGAAGAAGAAGAAGGAGAAGGAGAAGGAGAAGGAGAAGGAGAAGGAGAAGGAGAAGGAGCAGGAGCAGGAGAAGGAGAAGGAGAAGGAGAAGGAGAGGAAGAAACAGAAGACAAATAATCTGGGCACTGTGGCAAATGCCTATAATTCCAACTACTTGGGAGGTGGAGGCAGGAGAATTCCAAGTTTGAAGCCAGACATAATCTTCACAACACAACAAGACTCTCTCTCAAAATGAAAGATAAAAAGGGGGTAGGGGCCACAGTTCAGTGGTAGGGTACTTGCCTAGCATCTGTGAGACCCTGGATCCAAATATGCAGTGCTTGAAAGAAAGAAAGAAAGAAAGAGAAAGAAAAGATGAAAATTAGAGCAGAAATGAATGGAATTAAAAACAAGAAATAAAGATAATCAATGAAAACAAAAGCCGGCTTTTTAGAACAGATCAATAAAATCAATTAAGTCTCTAGTCACAGAAGTACAGAAGAAAAGTTTTTAATATCAAGTGAAAGGGGTAATATCACTAGAAATCCCATGGACATTAAAATGATACTAAAAAAATAAAGAAAAACCATTCATAAAGTCAATAACCAATTTCTTAAAAAGAACAATCTGTGAAAACTCACAAACAATTTGTTGTGGTTAGATGCTGAGTCAGATGTAACTCCTAGTGACCATATGTACAAGAGAACGAAAAACTCTCTGACACTATTCCAGGCACACAATCATTTTTATGTTTAAGCCCATTGTTGTAGTCAGTATGTCAATCCATCTAGTTGAGGGTATTCTTTTTTTTCATTGACCCACCACTCTTCTAAACATGACATCTTTCTCCAAGGACTGGTCCCTCCTGACATGTCCAAAATATGTAAGACAGTCTAGCCATCCTTGCTTCTAAAGAGCACTCTAGTTGCACTTCCTCTAGGACAGATTCATCTGTTCTTGTAGCAGTCCATAGTATATTCGGTATTTTTGTCTTGAGCACGATAATTCAAAAGCAGCAATTCTTCTGTCTCCATACTCAACAGCCAGCTTTCATAAGCATATGATGCAGTTGAAAATACCATAGCATGAGTCAGGCTCACCTTTGTCTTCAATGTGACATCTTTACTTTTCTACACTTTAAAGAGGTCATTTGCAACAGCTTTTCCCAATGTATACACAAAAATTAAGCAATCTGAATAGGTCTGTATCTCCTAAAGACAGTAAATCAATTCCTTCTGAAACAGAAAGCGCCAGATCTAAGTATGTTCACAGATGAACTCTACCAAACATTTGTGGTGGAAATTTTATCAGTGCTTTACAATCTTATCCAGAATGTAGAAGCAGAGGAAATACTTCCTAATTCATTCTATAAAGACAGCAAGGCCCTGATGCCAAAAGAGGACAAAGATATTACAAGAAAAGAAAACTAAACACCTATCAATATCTCTCACAGGGATGCAAAATTCCTCAATAAAATAGTATTAAATCAAAGCAGCAATTTATAAAAAGAATTATACATCACAATGAAAAGGGATTAATCCCAACTATGCAAGGCTGGTTCTATATATGAAATCCAATTAGTTTATTATATAACATTAACTCCTGCAGCTGTACCACAGTGGGGTCCGATCCTGTCAGATCTCCGAAGCTAAACAGGAGTGGGCCTGGTTAGTACTTGGATGGGAGACTGCCTGGGAACACCAGATACTATAGGCTTGTGAGAAGGACTCGTCAATACACTCCCAAAAATCATTCCGCCATTGAATAGGAGAGAAGCATTGACAATAGTGTTTTCCCTGTTGTACGTAGGGAGGCTAAGTCAGACACCAACTCAATGGCACCTAACAACATAACATAACATTAACAGGCTGAAGATGAAAAAAATCACATGATCACATAAATAAATGGAGAAAAATGAATTTGAAAAATCAAATATCTATTCATGATAAAAATTTTCAGTAACATAGCAACAGTAGTAAACTTCCACTGGATAAAAAGTGTTGACAAAAAACCTACAACTAACATTAGATTCTGGGAGAAACTTAAACATTCCCATTAAGATCAGGAATAAGGCAAAGACAGCCTCTCTTATCACTGCTTTTGGCATCATATAATAAGTCATAGTTAATGTGTTAAGACAAGTAAAGGAAATAAAAAGTATACAGATAAAGAAGAAAAAATGTTTTTATTCACAGATGACATGATCATCTACATACAAATATTTAAAAAGTAGACAAAAGCTGTCTAATAAATAATTTTAGGAGATGTACAGGATACATGGTTACTATGACAGTTTGTAGGGCGAGTTGCACATGAGTATAATCCCAGTGACTTGGAAGGCAGAAGCAGGAAGATTGCAAGTTCCAAGCCAGAGGCATTCTGCATAATTTAGCAAGACCTTGTCTTAAGATAAAATATAAAAACAAGGCTGAGTGTGAAGCTCAGTGGCAGAGTGCTTGCAAAATATGGTGAAGCCCTGGGTTCAACCCTCAAGTATTGAAAAAAAAAGTTAATCATTTTTCCAAATATCACCAATGAATGAGTATATTTTGAAATTAAAAATATAATACAACTTACATTAGTACCTTCCAGAATGAAATATTTTGGTATAAAGCTAACAAAATATGTATACAATCTATATGAGAAAACTATACAATTCTGATTAAAAGAATCAAAAAATTAAAAAATGGAGACAAAGGTCATATTTATGGATAGGAATAATTAATACTATCAAAACATCAAATTTTCCAATCTTTGATGTTTACATCCAAAACAATCACAATCAAAATTCCAGTATTTTTTTTTGCTGATAGCAATGAACTGATTCTATAGTATATGGACAGGCCAAAGATCCGGAATAACCAACACAATCTTGAAGGAAAAGAACATAGTTTAAAGACTGATACTACTCATGTAAAAAAATAATATACATCTGCTATAGTCATAGTAAGATTGGCCAAAGATTAGTAAATACATTAATGGAACAGAATAGAGAACCCAAAAATATATGTGTGTGTGTGTGTGTGTGTGTGTGTGTGTGTGTGTGTGTGTGTGTTTGTGTGTGTATAGTCATTTCATCTTTAAAGAAGATGAAAAGCAGTATGATGGAGAGAAGTAGTCTTTTCTTTCTTTTTTTTTTTTTTTTCAGTACTGGGGGTGGAACCCAGGGCCTCACGCCTGCATGCTCTGCAAGTGCTGGACCACTGAGCTGCGCCCTCAGCCCATTTTTTTAGTTTATTTGAGACAGGGTCTCACTAAGTTACGCAGACTGCCTCTGGTCTCAAATTTGCGATCCTTCTGCCTCCGCCTCCCGAGCCACTGGGATTACAGGCATGCGCCACGCGCCCGGCTAGAAGTAGTCTTTTCAACAAAGGAGATCCATATAGAACAAAATATATGCAGACACAGCCTTTATATCCCTCACAAAAATTAACTCAAAGTGGATCACAGACCTAAACGTAAAACACAAAACTATAAAACTCCTATAAGATGATATAGAGGAAAATCTAGGTGACTTTAGGTTTGGCAATGACAGTTTAGGTTAACACCAAAGGCACACTCTATGAAAGAATAAAATAGATCAGAACTTAATAAAGATGTTAAGAATTAAAGTTGATTTAGTCTTGAGAAACTAGGTGGATAATAATGTCTTTATCTAGGAAGGGAATATCAGGAGGAACAGCAGTTGGTTGAACATGAATGTGAAATAAAATTTATTTCTGTACTTGATAAGTTTTTTTAAAAAATGGTCAAACACATATAAAATCTGTCATGTAAACACTGTAAGTACACATCTATCTCAGTAGTGTTTGGTATAATTACAATGATAACAACCATCACCACTATCCTTTCATAGACCATTTTCAATACCCCGAACTGAAATTCCATTTCCATGAAACTAGCAGGACTATAACTCACTCGATACAGTTCTTGAAAACCATAACTAACTTCCTTTTCTTTGAATTTTACTATTGTAAGGTGTTAGATTTCCAAGTCTCGAAAATGAAAACTGAAATCCTCTCATGTAAAATCTAGCAAATAAAAGTCTGCCCATTCTTTCATGAGGCCGCTTGTAGCCATACCACTGTGTTGTCTCATCCTGTCAGATCTCAGAAGCTAAGCAGGGTCAGGACTGGTTAGCACTTGGATGGAAGACCATATTGGGAGCACCAGGTGCTGTAGGCTTGGGAGAAGGACCTGGCAACTCACTCCCGAACAATGATCATCCATTGACAATTCTATGAATACCAGAGAAGCACTAACAATACTGTTTCACCTATTGTACATAGGGCCCCTACAAGTCACACACTGACTCAGCGGCACCTAACAACAACAACAAGGTATTTCTGATATATCAATGGAAATCAATCAATCTTGCTCCCTCTTTCTTTCATTCTTCCCTCCTCCACCACTCCCCACATATATATGGAATCAAATAGCCAGACATAATCAGACATTACTACTAGAGTTGGAGTTGCCTGGTGCCAGGCTCCTGGGCTTGTTTCCCAGGAATAAATTCACAGAACACAGAGGCAAGCAAAAGCAAGGAAGTTCATTTAAAAGAATATATGGAGACAGAAATGCGGGGTTCCTTCACAATATGGAGGGGTCCCGGGCAGGTAGCTGAAGTGTGGTAATTGTCTAGGGGTTTTATAGTCTTCTTCTTTGGGCTATACTACCTGAGTTGGACTAAGATCGGTCCTTACTTTGGGAATACCTGTATTTTGGCCCAATAGAGTTAAAGGGTATTTATTTCTTTTTTTCTCTTTAAAGATTAATTGATCAGGTGACTTAACATCCACTAAGCCTCCCAGTATTCTTTTGAAAAATGGAACCTAAGGACATGAAACTTTTGTTTAGATTGAACTCATGTGGCGTAACTGTTTCCCATGGGACCATCTTGCTCAGTGGCTTTGTTCCCAGGCTCATTCCCTGATCCAACCTAAGACTTTTAACTCCTTATAATCCCATTTTAACTCCTTTTACAGTGAGCCTTCAGATATGAAAATCTGCATTTAAATATCCAAGGACTTGATGTCATCACATAAACAGTATGATAAATGAAGAAAAGCATCTCATTAGGAGCCTTGTGGAACTGCACCATAAACAAATTAGAGGAGGAATATACAGCAAAGTCTCAAACAAGAGCCACAAGTAAGATAGATGGAAAAACTGAGTATTTTGTTGTTACAGTAAGGGTTATTCAACATCACAGAGGTGTGGACTGTCTTAAATCCTGCTGGAAAGTTGAGTAATGAGAGGACAGGGCTTAGGGCTTTGACCATTCTATTAGAATGACAGAAATGAAAACCCCTTACAAACAGATGAGAAAAGATTGGGAACATGACATGCTGAAGTAAAATATCTTTGCTTACTTCATCTTCTATGATTTTGTCAACTTTCATTTATACCCCTTCTCAAAAATCCACTTTCAAATAATAGAAAAAGAAATAAAACAGGTGTTATGTATATTCTTACAACTTACTTCCCACATCCCGTTCTTTGCTATTTTATTATTCTCAGTGTCACCGTTTCTACTTCTATCTGCTATCACAATTTTAGCTATCATTTGAAGTTGTAGCTTAGTTTTTGTACAAGATGGGATTAAATTCTCTGATGTAAGTTAAATGCCATTTTTTTGATGACTAACCCACTTAGGGTGGCATCTTCAGGATGTAATTTATAATCACACTTAAATCCTCTATTGGGTCAAATTCTATAGCTCTGATGCATTCCATTACAGAGAATTTTACATATAATTTTTCTGCATGCAGTGTGGTGTGTCTGACTTACTGTAACTCATCTGCTACTCTTTGGTCGATTACCATTAATTAATGACTTACTTCTGCCATTTCCCTATTTTTTCCATTTATATCTTTTTTGATGCTTATTTCCAACACCACTGTTTCTGGTTTAATCTTCTCTTGTTTATTTTGTGTTGTGTCCGTGAGTCTCCTTTATTTCTTTTTCTGTATTATTTTTAGTTATTTTTGTAAGTTTATAATTCTTATGTTTTTTTTTTTTTCTGGAATTTCCCCCAAATTCATGTGTTATAGGCTTGGTCCCCAACTGGCAGCACTCTTGAGAGGTGATGATCAATAATCCATTGACAAGTTAATAGCTAACTGGGCTACATAGAGGTGGGGCCTAGTTAGAGGAAGTAGGTCACTGAGGGTATGACACTGAAGGGTTTATCTTGTCCTCAGACCTTTCAACATCTCTGTATCCAGGGTACCATGAGGTGAGCAGTTTTGTTCCACCAAGTCCTTCCCACCATGATGTCCTGTCTTATACAGTCCCAAGTGATAGGGCCAAGTGACCATGGACTGAAAACTCTAAAATCTTGAGCCAAAAGAAATCTTTATTCCTTTTAAGTTATTTTCTCTGGCATTTTTTCACAGTGACAGAAAGCTGACTAACACAACCATTCACATTTAATTCTTAAAACAATTTGCTTGAAATTAAAATCAGATTTATGTCTGTATTATATAATAAATAGTATGTTGCTGTTTCTCCCCATATTTAGCATTGTCATAAATTATGTGTTCTTTGTCTGTTTATGTACATTTCTATACTATTTTTTTTTAATCAGAAAGGAAAATGAGGATTTGCTGAAAAAAAGTACAGTAATAATGGATTTTGTATTTGCCAGTAGAACACTTATTTAACTGTTCTTTATTTCTTCATATGTCTACAGTCACAATCTAGTGTCCTTTCGTTTCTGCCTAAAGAACTCTCTTTAGAATTTCTTACAGGGCAGGTCTACTAGCATAAAATAACAACAACAATAACTTAAAATCCATCTCAGGTTTTACTTGTATGAAAATATACTAACAACAAACATAGCTTTACTTTTTCTGGAAATGTGTTGATAAATCCTTTATGTTTGAAGGATGTTTGTTGTGGGTGCAGTCCAGTCTGGTATGACTCATAGTGACCCTATGTACAACAAACCAAAACACTCCCTGATTCTGTGCCAGGCACACACTCTGACTTGTGTTTAAGCCCATTGTTGCAGCCACTGTGTCAATCTATCTAGTTGAGACTCTTTCTTTTTTCGTTGACCTGCCACTCTCTCAAATGCAATACCTTATTCCAGGAATCGGTCCATCCTGACAACGTGTCCAAAATACGTAAGATGCAGTCTAGCCACACTTGAATTCAAGGAGAACTCTGGTTGTACTTCTTCTAAGACAGATCTGTTGGTTCTTTTGGTAGTCCATGGTACATTAAATATTCATCTCTAGCACCATAATTCAAAAGCATCAATTCTTCCCTTCTCTCTCTTATTCAATCTCCAGCTTTCACAACCATATGATGCACTGAAAGTACCATGGCATGAGTCAGGTGCACCTTCATCTTCAATGTAACATCTTTACTTTTCAACACTTTAAAGAGGTCTTTTGCAACAAGTTTTTGCAACGCAATGTGTCATGTGATTTCTTGACTGCTGCTTCCATGGGTGCTAATTGTAGAACCAAGTAAAGCAAAATCTTGGACAACCTCAGTCTTTTCTCCCTGTGTCATGAAGATGCATAATGACTCAGTTGTGAGGATGTTTGCTTTGCTTTGCTTTGCTGTGTTGAGAAGGATGACAATCCACGCTGTAGGCTGTGTTCTTTGATCTTCATTGATGTTTCAAATCCTTTTCACTTTCAGCAAGCAGAGTTGTGTCATCTGGATAATACAGGTTATTAATGAGTCTTCCTCCAATCCAGACGCCTCATTCCTCTCATAAAGTCCATCTTCTCAGATTATTTGATCAGCATAGAGATTGAAGAGGTCTGGTGAAGGAATATAGCCCTGGCATACACACCTGTCTCAACTTTAAAGCAGGCAGTGTTTCCTGTCTGAACAACTCCTCCACTCCTCCTTGTCCATGTACAGATTCCTTATGAGTACAGTTAAGTGCTCTGGTATTCCCATTCTTTCCAGTGTTATTCATAATGTATTATAATCCACACAGTCAAATGCTTTTACATAGTCAATAAAACATAGATATCTTTCTGGTAATCTCTGCTTTTGGCTAATATCCATCTGGCATTAGCAATGATGTTCCTGGTTCCACGCCCTCTTCTGAATCTGGCTTGATTTTCTGGCAGTTCCCTGGCTATACAGTGCTGCAGTGGCTTTTAAATGATCTTTAACAAAATTCTACTTGCATGTGGTATTAATGTTGCTGTTAGGTGCCCTTGACCCATAGCGACCCTCATAGGGTTTTCAATGGCTGATTGTTAAGATTGCCTTGGGAATGGATTGCCACATACTTCTCCCATCTTTACAGTGCTAGGAATCGAACTCAGGACCTCAGAAACTGCATAGCGGCGCTCTCCCAACTGAGCTAAATCCCAGCCCATAGCTTTCAATAATTTCCACATTCAGTTGGATCTCCTTTCTTGGGAGTAGGCATTTGCTATATAAAGAGTTGTTGCAGGATAGGTTTTATTTAAATTTCCTCACTAACTATGTATTGCACAGCCATTTGAATGCCACCATTTCTTTTCTTTTTTTTTTTTATTGGACATTTTTAATGTACACCTTAATGTGATTCATTCTGACATGCTTTTCATTGTGGCATTTACATATATGCATTTTGATGTATGTTACTCATATAGGTTCCCCTTACCCTCTTGTATGGCTCCCCCCACACCCTTCCCATCTAAGTCTTCTCTATCATTTACTTGGTAATATTTTTCTATATGTACTTGAGTCCCAGTTCTGTTTAAGGTAGAAATTTTCCCTGTAGCGAACTTTGTTATTATCTTGTCAGAACAATTGCATGCATTTTCTAGACCATTTATATTGACACCATTCTTAGCTTTTTTTTCCCATTTTATTTTGATCTGACCATTGAATAGGATGTTTCCTCCTTATAATTTTGATTCAACTCCCACATATGAGTGAGAACATGTGGTGTTTCTCTTTCTGAGCTTGGGTTTGTTCACTTAAAATAATTTTCTCTAATTCCATCCATTTTGCTGCAAATGACCTTATTTCATTTTTCTTGATTGCTGAGTAGTATTCCATCATGTATATGTACCATAGTTTTTTCCTGACAAAAATTGGCTGTTAATTCATGAGTTGTTTCTCTGTTGATTTTTTTTCTCCGTATATTTGAGTGTCAACAGTTTGATTATAATTTGCCTTGATATGAATCTTTTTTTTTTCTTACTTAGAGGTCATTGAGGCTTTTTTAAATTTGTTTCTTTGTTATTTAATTTAATTTAATTCTATATCTTTTATATTTGCTGCCTTCAAAGGCCATTCTGTTTCTTCTAGGTCATACCTGCCTGCCTGAGGCCTATGCCTCATTTGCCAACAATCTGGGCACTGGAAAAAGGAATGCCCAATAAAGAATAAAGTCTCTTAATCTTCTTGTCCATGATGTAGAAAGATAGGGCACTGAGGAAAGGACTGCCTCAGGGGTCAAAGAACCAATTCTTCTAAGGCTGTTCTCACCCTCTTCTCTGCTACTAACTTTTCTCCCTTTAAACTCCAGTACACCACTAGAAAAACAAACTGGGCAACCGAACATGTATATTTTTTATTCCTGTGGGTAGGCTATTCAGGGAAAACATTGTGTACCTAAAAGTATACAATGGAAACTTATTAAGGGACTTCACAATACCTGTCATTTTGGCAAAAGAAAAATGTAACAAATTTGTAGTCAATTATTTAAAGGAAAGGGCCTTTCACAAACATTTTGAGAAGTTACAAAAGGATGCCCCTCCATGTGCTCTCAATAACTCACATCATACTCCTCCACCCCTTTTAATACCAACCCAATGACACAATGATTATTATGAGGAAGAATGGCAAATAGACTTCATAGTGTTTCTTCTTGTGCTTAAATACATACTTATTAGTATTTGTGGGATGGGGTTTAGCTTAGTTGGTACAATGCTGCTCCGCACTGAGGACCTGAGTTCAATCCCCAGCACTGCAAAAATGGGAGAAGTATGTGGCAATCCACTCCCGAAGCAATCTCAAAAACAATCAGCCATTGAAGACCCTATGAGGGTTGCTATGGATCAGAGGTGGCTCAACAGTACCTAAAAACAACGTTAGTATTTGTGGACACATTCACTGGCTGGGTTGCCTTTTGTACTAGAACCGAGCCACTGAAGTGGTAAAGGTATTACAATAAGAAATTATTCCCCAATTTGGCCTCCCCTAAAATCTCTAGAGTGAATATGGCCCTTCTTTTATAGTACAAATCTTTTATAGTACAAATTTTTTATAGTACAGCTCTAGCTTAAAAACCCAGAGAAGTGACCCTAATAGGCAATACACACTTGGATACAAAACTCAGTAAGAATGGCCAAAATGCCTCACTGAAGTTTACCTTTTCTCCTCTCTCCCTACTTCTGCTTGGATGCCTCTGGCAACAGCAGACCAGAAGACTCCAGCTGCCACTTTTCCCGTCTGTCCCCAGAACTATTTTTCTTCACTGGAGACCTTCTCAGGAAGCTCCTTCACTCCTACATTGGCCTTTTTTCTTCTCTTTTCCAGAGATCAAACCCCAAAATGCCACATTACATGGGTACGTTGTGGAGGCTTTCATGGTGCTGTGATGCTGGAAGCTATGCCACAGCTCTTTCAGATAACCAGCAGGGCCACTGATAATGGGCAGGTTTCAGCTGAACTTCCAGACTAAGAAACACTAGGGAGAAGGATCCAACAGCCCAAAAATTAGCCATTGAAAACCCTATGAATAGCAGAGAACACTGTCAAATATAGTGTCAGAAAATGAGCCCCGCAGGCAAGGAATGACTGGAGAGAGTTGCCTCCTCAAAGAAGAGTCGACCTTACTGACATGGGATGGAGTCAAGTACTTAGGGCCTCCTTCTGCTGATGTGGCATGATTCAAAATGAGAAGAAACATAATGGCTGCAACAATTGATTTAAACATAAAAAGATCGTGTGAATGGCATAGTGCTGCATAGTGTTTCATTCTGGTGTACTTACTGTCACTATGAAGCAGACTGACATGACGGCCCTTAATAACAACAACCCACCATAAATAGCTCTTGTAACAGACTAAGTGGGATATAGAGCAGGATAGAATACGCTTCTCCTGCCTACTTGCAAGAAAATCTCTTTGTAATGTTCTTTGAAACTTTGAAAAAAAACACTCACTTGGACCAAGCCCAAACCCTGTGGCTATCCCCTGGTAAGAATTTTTCGGGGAGGATTTAGTCTCCAGCCTTTTTTCAATATTCATGATGCCTTCTCTGTATGACTTCAGTCTCAACTTCCACACCTGGTCTCTGGGGAGATAAGGTCCCTTATCTTTTTCCTTGGGCTAGGATTTAGCTCAGTTGGTAGAGCACTGCTCTGCAGTCTCTGAATGTCCTGGGTTCAATTTCCAGCATCACAAAATAGAAGGACATGGTAATCCACTCCCAAGGTAATTCTGAAACAATCATCCATTGAAAACCCTATGAGGTCACTATAAATCGGACACAACTTGGCAGCACTTAACAACAACAATAATCTTTTTCATCCTCCCTTCTCCTAGGTTCTCTTCTTCGCAAGAGAGCAAATACACATTTGATGTATAAACCCTTTCCTTCCTATGCTCCTTTGTGGGTTCCTACAACAGCCAAGAGGCTAGACATAAATAGGAATTAACAACTTTAATTCCCTCTCTCTTCTACCTTGTGCTATGGTCCAGAGTTCAAACTCTTGGAAACTCAGGCATTGGGGTTCTCATGATGCAATGGCCACATATTTTTCCTCCATGGTGCTGTCGTTGCTGGCAGGGAAGTCCTATTGCTTGCTGCCTTTGTAACACCAAAGGCCCACCTGTTCTCCTCCCTATGCACTCCATTCCTGCCTTAATTAGGACCCATGTCTGCTGCCACCCAACTGCCATGGAACTCTTTTTTGTCCCTGCCTCCACAGAATGCAACCTTATCACACAAGCATGACCTATTCTACAGCCATGACGCTCCCCTCCAAGCCACAGGGCACACATGGGAAAGGGAATAATCTCCCCTTTCAACCCAGACTGCTGCCTTCTCCCTCTGCTAGCACTTCAGGGACCAGAGAGATGACGGACATTTAGAACTAATTCCTGAGTACATCTTATCTTTTTTTTTTTTTTTTTTTTTTTTTGCTTACTGGGGGGTTGAACCCAGGGCCTCGCGCCTGCATACTCTGCAAGTGCTGGATCACTGAGCTGCACCCCCAGCCCATTTTTTTTAAACTTTTTTGAGACAGGGTCTCTCTAAGTTACCCAGACTGCCTCTGGTCTCCATTTTGCAATCCTCATTCCTCCGCCTCCCAAATCGCTGGGATTACAGGTGTGCGCCACTGTGCCTGGCTCTGATTACATCTGTAGTATTTCTGTTTGGTTACAATTAGATGTACTTCATCTTTTTCATGGTTAGGTATACAATCCTCTTCCTTTGGTTAGGCTCATGGGATTTCCTGCTCATTATGCTTATAATATCCCTTGATGTATTCACTTAGGCTCCAACCTGTAAGATCCTCCCTACTTTCATATTAGATCAAGCTTGCAGTTCGATGTTGCCTGTTTCCTTTTAACCACAGAGCTTTCCTTACAGGCCACCCATTGACCTTTAGGAATCCATTTTCCATTTTGAATTATTCCTTTCCCCTACTTAATGAGACCATTAATTTCCAAAATGCCTATTTTACCAACACCAGGATTACTCTACTGTCTTCAGATGAAATCATTCTATTTTCTGTTTAGGGTTGAGGAAGAAACATCATACTCAAAGTGATGGGTTCCTGGTTTAAAAATACTTATTTTGCAGAAGGTTGCAAATGAGTCCAGAAGAGGAATTTAGAGCACACCCCTCCCCCACCTTCTGCTATTAGATTCCAATGTATTGTGGCCAGGATCTCCAACTCTTTTCTCAAGGTTTTCAGGCTGGATCTCTTCATATCTTTACAGGGAAAATCCACGTTATACCTAAGAGAGGAAACTGTATACAACTGACTAGGGACAAGGTCTGTTGTTGTTGTTAGGTGCTATGGAGTTGCATTAGACTCAAAGAGACCCTCATAGGGTTTTCAATGGCTGATTGCTTGAGGGTTGTTTTTGGAAGTGGATTGCTACATCCTTTTCCCATATTTGTGATGCTGGGGATTGAACCCAGCTCCTCACAGAGTGCAGAGCAGACACTCTACCAACTGAGTTAAACCCCAATCCCTGGGACAAGATTTAGAAAATACATAAAAAATAGAGCAACTTAGCTCAAGCAAGGTAAGAGAGCAATACATAAGAAATGGACTTTAGCACCTGATGACTAAAGACATAAAAATAAACACTAGGAAATGGACCTTAGCCCCATGCCACTTAAAGACATAAAAACTAAACCCTAAGGACAAAACTTAACTTAAGATAGTAAAGATGGAAACCTAGCTTACAGCCAGTGAGAAGGGCAAACTGAACCTAGCCATTAAGTGTTTTCCAGAATTAGGCAAGCCATGACACACCAGATTCCCAGATTCCTGAGTAAGAACAGGATACCTTATTTGCTCAATGGTACTCCTTATATTCTCTTTTCCAGATGGGTAATTCCACATTGGTTCCAAATGACTCACCTCTTGGATATATACATTTCCTTTTCCTTTACTGTATGACCCCAGTACATAGTAGAAGACCAAAAACCTTAGCCAAAATTCAAAAATATTAATTGTCATACTATCCTGCAATTAGATCTTTTTTTGTTGTTGTTGTAAAAATATAGGTAAATGATCAATAGTGCTCTATATCCAGGCTTTCTATAGCCTAAGAGACAATCTCAACCTATGTAAATAATACAGGCCTGACCAGGAATAATAGCTTTAGTTAATAAGGCAACACTACTTCAACTGGAAGATGTTCCTTCTTCAGGACCTCCTTTGAGAAATCAGTAAAACAGAAAATCTTTGGTCACCTCACCTCTGGGTCCCCTTAACTGTAGGGAGAAATTGGGAGAAAATTTGCAGAAACCCCCAAACTGGGAAATTGGCTTTTGAATATCTGGTTTGTAAATTAGAAATCTAAGGAAAATGAAACTAACTTGATTGGATGTCTGTACAAAACCTTTCCCAAATCCCCTGAACCTGATTGGACATTTTGGACTCAAAGCTGATTAGCTCAGGCCATTTTGTGGGCAAACTGTATAAGAAGGTACACTGCGGCAGCTCGCCCTTTCTTTTCTCACCCAGGCCTTCAGTAAGGAAAGAAAACTCTCTCTCTCTCTCTCTCTCTCTCTCTCTCTCTCTCTCTCTCTCTCGCCCAGACCACCAATGAGGGAAGATCTCTCGCTCTCTCGCTCTCTCTCGCCTGGACCTTCAACCACCGACTAGACAAGAACTTTCTCTCCATCTGACCAACAGGGAAGCCCTGTGACCAACAAGACCACCAACATGGGTGTTTGTCCCTGGAAGGCAAAAGTGCCTCAGGCTTTTCCTTTCTTCCATCTCTGCCAGCCTCTAGAGGGCTGCAAGAGTCCACACCCCTCACCCGAGGGTCCCAAGTGAATTGTGCTTAGTATCTGTATGCATGGCAGCACCACCCATCCAAACATCTGGGCTGGACCAGGAGGCATGCACCCCACACTTAACCATCTTCTCATGCCTAAAAATCAGCAAGAATTAGGATCCTAAACCACTCTACTTGCCTTCTAAACCAGAGATAGCCAGAGAGATGCATTACCCTCTCTCCTAAAATGATTATAGGGTCCCAATTCTTGAGGAGGGGAATGCTACGTAGGTTAACTTAGATATAACAATTAAAAATGGAGAAAGAAGGGAAATAAGAGTGACTCCTGCTTCAACCATGATGGATGATAAAGAATGTGAAAGGAATACTCCACTGCAATTAAAAAGAACATTGTTCCATCAGGTTTCCTAAACTCTTAAACCTTTAAAACATCTGCCCATGAGTCTATTCTTTTGAAAACACTAGGCAGAATAAGCCATTTTAAACAAAGGCCACAGGTGTAAAGCAGTTCTTCCTTCCCCTAAAGACTCAAATTACATCATAAAGATAACATTTGATCTTAGATCTGTGCAACAGTTCTTCTCTATTATCCACCTTCACAGGGGACTACCTTTCACAATAAACCTTGCCTGTATTCTGCCCAGTACCTTCAGTGTCAGATCTAAATTACCTTAAATGCCAAAAACAGAGACTGAGGTTTGCTTCCAGCTTTCCAGCCCCATGTTCACTAGGATCAGAACCTAATCATCTTGCTTATCAGGGAAATCCCTGCTGTGTTGTGTAAAAACAAATTCAGAAACACAGTATAAAGTGCAATGATGTGATATTTCCTTTAAACTAGATGTGTCAAATACCTGACTCATCAAACCATAAATTATAAAGGAAAAGGAAAAACCACTCTTATTTTGGACCCAGAATAATTCCTACTTTGTGTTTTTAGGAGGTAAGGGAAGAAAAAAGGATAAGCAAAAACAATACTGGACTCTGTTTACTGTTTGAAAATAAGGGGATATTAAAATAGACAGTTAACTATATAAATGGAAAAATAATTTTACTTTTCCTCTATGCCTCTTTGAAAAAAGATTTATGCTTGCTTTCTGCAGAAATCAATAGTGTAATTATTATCAGTCTACTGGATGGGTCAAACAGAAATCACTCTGCTTTATCCAAAAATCTTTATGCATTTTTAAAATATTAGGGAAAATATGTAAGCATATGCCAATTAAAGCTAAATAAAGAAATGAACAAATACTAAAAAGTTTTGAAGGACCCAGCTTAGCCATAGAAAAGCCATTTTATAGATCAGGCTAAGAAAATTTTTCCACTGCCTCAGAGAGACCCCACCCCTCCCAACTTGGGAAATCCCGAGCTATCTTAAGCTGCCGCTTCCTGTTATCATCAGCCCACATCTGCTAACACCAACGTCTCAGAATGCTGAAACCTTCCCCTTTCCCACGCGCGCCTTGCTATTTGATTTAACCAATCAGTTTAAAAGTCAACCAATGTGACCAATCAAAGTTGTACCAGTCAGCTAAACCACCATTTTGCTTCTGTAAGGGTATAAAAAGCCCTCGCTTCTGCATTTTGGGGTCTCTCTTGCTCTCTAGTTTGATGGAGCTGAGTAGACCCCGACGCGCCAGACAATAAAATCCTGTGCTTTTGCAGCGGCTCTGGCCTCCATCTCTCACTGGGAACTCTCCGGGTAGGCTCAGAATTCCAAATTGGGGTTTGAGTCTTACAGTTTTCTGTAGAAAACCTCAAAATTTGGTATGAGATGAAAATTGCCTATTTTATATTTGCATTCATTTTAAGACCCCAGATCGATTTGATTCTTCTCACGAAGTAGGCCCTCAAAGCCCCTCCTTAAATGTCCCCTTCCCCTGCAGCTGCTAAGCCCATGGTCTGGAGTTTTCTAACTAACTTGTAGGTTTTGTTTTCTGTAATTGCCTGATTATGTTATTGATTGTTGTGCATTGTGAACTCATATAATTCTTCACCAATGAAGTGTCAATTGTTAATGACTCAGGAATTCATGTTTTGTATAAGCTCCTATTTTCTGTAAGTTAAATTCTCAAGAATATTCTTTTGGATGATTTCACAACTCTATAACCATTAGGCCTCTGTCCCTCTCCCTATAGCACCTGTAAAAGTCTCCCTTTTGTTCTCATACCTACAAGAACAGTCATTGGAATGCACTGCTCTCCAGTAACCATGGCAACTAAATTAGATTGCCAGATCACCAGATGCAGTTCTGGCTTCTACATATGGTATTTGCCCCGAAGGCCCACCCTGAGAGGGCCTTCTCTGTATTCTCCCTTTTCCCCCATGTGAGACCCCCCTTGCATACCAAGTTACTAATAAATTCTGTTCTAATTCTGTTATCTGCATGACTAGTTTTTCTCATCTTTGCAGAGGGACCGCTCCTCTGGTGAACCCCTTAAGGGAGCCAGTCTGCCACTTTTCCTTTACTTACCTCTCTGGAGATTTCTCAGACTGGGTCACTGCTAGCAATTAATAAATCCTCCTGGGAAGATTAATCATTACCCTGGGGTCTCTTCTTTCTTGTGAATCCTGCTTTACTCACAATTCATGAAAAGAACCAATATATACAGCAAGTGTACCAGCTGAAATCTTAAAGGTCAAAGATTCACCATGCACTTTTATTAAGTTTCTTCTGCTTCCTATACACAATTCTCTTGGAAGACAGTCAAAGAAATTAACAAGTTTTCACTTCTACTATCATTTTTATTGGTCATTTCCATTTTCAACACTGTGGGTTAGAGAGAAGCTTTTTTTAAAAGGAATTTTCATTATGGTATTTACTTCTTAGAAACATGAAGTTCTTACCCCTTTTGGCCATGATGAAGTTAATATGCAAGTCTTAAAACATGGAAATCTAGTCTCACACTGTGTAGCTAATAATCCCAAAACAGCCTTCAGCATTCTCCTCATCTCTTTTGTAAGTTAGTCATTCCTCTTATTCAGACGCTTCTTCCATCCTCTGTTGATATTTAATGAGGACTCATTCCTGAAAGGATTTTCTCTCAAAGTTAAGCACAGATCTTTCTAATTCCACAAAATTCTCTGCAGCTATACTGTTATTTCCTCAATAGCTTTAATATGGCATTCAGTAATAAACCTAATCACATTAGTGTGTATTTACTTATGTCTTTGATTTTTTTCAAAAACATTAATTCAAAATCTCTGAAGCAATATTTCGTTTTTGTGGCACATAAGCTTCCCTTAGGAAAATATACTCCTATGTGTCTCTCCAGATTCATATTTTTCAAGGGGGAAGGAGTGATAGGCAGGTCAGCTCAGGCATTAGCACATTATATAGAGAAAAAGGGCACTGAAAATGGTTTCAGACTTTCTGCCATCATGAAGCTATTTTCAAATGGATCCTACCCCATCCATGCCATTTAGCTATTTACAAAACAAAGGTCCTAGGCCCATATCACACCACGTTCCCAGAGCTGGGCCATGCACCCTAATTTAAATAAAACTAGAAGGGATGTGTGCCTGCTCTTTTGCCTTTTCTTTTCTACTTATCTTTTGCTCTTCTCTTCTTACACACACATGTCTCTCCCTCCTCTCCAGCCACCATCTTCTCTAAGACACTTCTTCCTTCTAAAAGCCTCCTTAATTCTCCTGCTCTTGGCTTCTTTACCTTTCCCTGGGGAGAAGAAACATCTTTATGCCTAGTCACCATGGGAATGGAGGATTTTCCATTTTCCTTTCCAGGGTCACCTAAGCCTCTCCAGGTGCCTGTAATAACACTTTAAAGGTGTACTATCTTTAATAAACCTATTTTATGCTATTATAACTTGGGTGTCAGGTATAAATTCTTTTATCTACCAGATATACAAGGCCCAGGTACCTTTGTTGCCAGATTCTGGGACATATGTTCAGGACCTGGCTCTCTCTACTCCTGTGAATCTCTGGTAACAGAAATGTGTGATTAAAAATGTGTTAGGGCTATAGAATCACTCCATTTTATAGCATCACAGCTTTGGGCTCAGTGCATTGCATATAATGTTAGTTGTTGTTGTTGTTAGGTGCCGTCGAGTCGGTATCCGACTCATAGCGACCCTCATAGGGTTTTCAATGGCAACTGTATCGGGATTGCCTTGGGAGTGGATTGCCAGGCCCTTCTTCCATTTTTGCAGTGCTGGGAATTTAACTCAAGACCTCAGAGACTGCAGTGCAGCGCTCTACCAACTGAGCTAAATCCCAGCCCTATAATGTTAGGGAGACTAATAATAGTGGTAATCACAACAGGCAACACCTATTTTTGTTAATGGTAAACATTAGGCATGATCTACATATTAACTCCTTTTTAACAGTTCAGATATGTGTGTATGTGTATATATATATATATATATATATATATATATATATATGTATGTATGTATTTTTACATCTATTATGCCATGAATTCATAAGGAATAGGTTCCACCAGCTCAGCATCCTTTCCACTGGTTCTCATAAGATATGTTTCCCTCAAAAAAAGGGATGATACTTCAGTTGAATCCAAGTATCTTTCTCTGTGCCACCCTTCTTTTTCTGATTATTTTCCTTCACATATTTCAGGAAGCTCTCTCAGCTCTCAGAGTAGCTCAATATGCTTAGCACACACATTAATTCTCTTGGTAGGAATCTTGCCCTTGACTTGTTTGTTTACAGCAATACCAAGATAATTCTGTGTAGCACTTTGGACTCCAGTTTTGACACTATAGTATTTTTTGGATACTCCTTTTTAAACAATGCAGCTTCAGTAAAAGAGCTATAAAAATTCCACTTTTTCACAGAAATAGAGAAATAAATCCTTATTAAACCAAAATCCCTGGACAAAGCAATCTTGAGCAAAATAACACAAATTATTGAAGGTATTATACCACCTGACTTCAAAATATACTACAAAGCCAGAATAATCAAAACAGCAGGGTACTAGTTTAAAAACAGATAAACTCATGGAACAGAATTAGGAACCTAGAAACAAATCCACTCATTTATAGTCAGTTGATTTTCAGTAAAGGTGCCAGTAACACACAACAGGAGAAAGAATAGTCTCTTTAATAAATGGCTTGGGAAAATCAGATATCCATATGCAATTAGACTTTTATCTCACATCATATACAAAAACAAACTCAAAATGGATTAAAGAGTTAAACATAAGATCTGAAACTGCAAAACTACTAGAAGACACAGAGGAAAAGCTCCATGACACTGGTTTGAGCAATGATTTTTTTGGAAATGATTGCAAAAGAACAAGTAGTAAAAGCACAAATAAGTACTATGGATATAGAAGGAAAACAAGAGAGACTGGGAAGAGGAGGATAAGAAAGAGTAACAGGAAGAGTTAATATAATCAAAGTACATTATGCATATGTGTAGAAAAGTCAATGAAATCCCTCACTATGTATAATCAATATGTACAAATAAAGTACTAGAATTATAAAGTGAATAAATAGGATTACATCAAACTAGAAAGATTCTGGGCAGCAATGGAAAAAACAGTACACTGAAGAGATCCTAATAAGTGAGAGAAGATATGTGAAAAACACGTATCTGATAAGAGGTTAATATAGAAAGCATATAAGGAACTCAACTCAATAAAAGCAAACAAACTGATTAAAAATGGGCAAAGAAACCAAAGACACATTTCTCAAAAGAAGACATGCAAATGACAAATAGATATATGAATGAATACTCAGGATCACTCACCATCAGGGAAATGCTAATCAAAGCCATAATGTGATATTGCCTGACACCTGTTAGAATATCTACTATCAAAAAGATGAAAGATAAGTGTTGCTTGAGGATGTGGAGATAAGGGAACACTGTTAGAATAATGGAAGGGATATAAAGTAGCACAGCTACTATGAAAAACGGTATGGAGGTTCTCTTGCAAAATTAAAAATTAAACTACCACACAACTCAGCAATCCCTAATTGGGTATATATCAAAAGGAAATTAAATCGGTTTGTTGAAGAGATAGCTACATTCTTTTTTTATGGGAAATTTTTAATGTACACCTTCATGTGATTCATTCCAACATGTTTTTCATTGTGACATTTCCATATATGCATTTTGTTGTACATTATTCCTATAGGTTCCCAGTTAACCTCTTGTATGCTTCCTCTTCCTGTCCCACTCCTCCATCAAAGACTTCTCTAACATTTAATTGTCTTTTTATGGTAATATTTTTCTACATATCCTTGGGTTCCAGTTCTGCTTACCATACTAACTTTTCCTGCAGTGAACTTTCTCTTTAGCTTGTCAGAACTATTACATGCACTTTCTAGACCATCTATAATAATACCATTCTTAGTTTTTGTTTTCTTTTATTATGATCTGACCTTTGTACAGGATA
Source organism: Pedetes capensis (assembly GCA_007922755.1). Lineage (NCBI taxonomy): Eukaryota > Metazoa > Chordata > Mammalia > Rodentia > Pedetidae > Pedetes > Pedetes capensis. The sequence goes on along the minus strand of VMDO01013003.1, from coordinate 35,557 downwards.
TGTTCCTTCTTATAATTTTGATTCAGCTCCCACATATGAGGAAGAACTTGTGCTATTCCTCTTTTTGAGTTTATTTGTTCACTTAAAATAATTTACTCTAATTCCATCCATTATTCCATTTATCTATTTTGCTGCAAATGGCATTATTTCACTTTTTGATTGCTGAGTAGTATTCCATTGTGTATATATACCATAGTTTTTTTTATCCATTCTTTTGTTAAAGTGCACTGTGGTTGATTCCATACCCTTGCTATTGTGAAAAGTGATGCATTGAACATGGAGATGCAGGTGTCTCTGTGGTATGATGACCCATCTCCCTTTGGGTAAATTCCCAATAGTGTTATAGCTGGGTCAAACGGTAGATCTATTTTCAGTTTTTTAAGATACCTCCATATTGATTTCCACAGTGGTTGGACCAATTTACAGCTCCACCAACAATGTAAGACTGTTCCCTTTTCGCTGCAACCTTGCCAGCATTTGTTGTCATTTGTTTTATTGATCTTGGCCATTCTTACTGATGTAAGGTGAAATCTCAGAGTTGTTTTGATTTCCATTTCCCTAATGGCTAGGGATATTGAGCATTTTTTCATGTGTTTCTTGGCTTTATGGACCTCTTCATTTGAGAACTGTCTACTCAGTTCCTTTGCCCATGTGTATATTGGGTTATTTGTTTTTTGGGGAGATTTTTCTTGAGTTCTTTATAAATTCTAGTAATTAGACCTTTGTCTGATGTATAGGAAGTGAAGATTTTTTACAGTTCTGTGGGGGTTTCCTTGACTCTGTTAATTGTTTCTTTTACTGTGCAGAAGCTTTTTAATTTCATGTAATCCCATTTATCTATTCTTCTTACAATTTCTTGAGCAATTGGAGTCCTATGAAGGTAATACTCTACAATACCTATATGATGGAGTGTATTGCCTATCTTGCCTTCTATAAGTTTTTAAGTTTCTGGTTTTATGTTGAGATCTTTTATCCATTTTGAGTTAACTCTCGTGTATATTGAGAGATGTGGGTCAGTTTTTATTTTTCTGCGTGCAGATGACCATGTTTCCTAGCACCATTTATTAAAAAGGCTATCCTTTTTCCAGTTTATTTGCTTTGCTCCTTTGTTGAAAATAAAGTGGCTATAGGTGTGTTCAAGCACTTCTGGGTCTTCTGTTTCACATGTCTTAAGGCCTATTTTTGTGCCAGTACAAAGATGTTTTTGCTACCACTGTCCTATAGTATAGCTTGAAGTAAGGGATTATGATTCCACCTGCATTAGTTTTGCAGCTTAAGAGTGTTTTGGCTATATGTGGTCTTTTGTGATTGTATATGAATTTTTGGATCATTTTTTCTATTTCTGTAAAGTCAGTCAGTGGAATTTTAATGGGGATTGCATTAAATCTATTGATGGCTTTTGGTAGGATAGCCATTTTTACTATATTAATTCTCCCTATCCAGGAGCAAGGAAGGTCTTTCCATTTTTCAGTGTCCTCTGCTATTTCTTTCTTTAAAGTTTTGAAATTTTTCCTTGTAGAGATCTGAAGGGTCTTTGGTTAGATTAATTCCAAGGTATTCAATTTTCTGGTGGCCTTCCTGAAATGTATTTTTTTCTGAAATTTCCTTTTCTTTCTGTTTGCAGTTGGTGTAAAGAAAAGCTATTGATTTTTGTGTGTTGATTCTATAACCTGTGACTTTGCTGAAGGAGTTAATTAGTTCTAGCAGTTTCCTGCTTGAGGTTTTGGGGTCTTTCATGCATAGGGTCATGTTGTTGTTGTTGGTGTTGTTAGGTGCCGTCGAGTCGGTATCCGACTCATAGCGACCCTCGTAGGGTTTTCAATGGCTGAGTGCTTCGGGATTGCCTTGGGAGTGGATTGCCAGGCCCTTCTCCCATTTTTGCAGTGCTGGGAATTGAACTCCTCAGAGACTGCAGTGCAGCGCTCTACCCACTGAGCTAAATCCCAGCCCGTATAGGGTCATATCATCTGCAAATAAGGATAGTTTGACCTCTTCATTGCCAATCTGTATCCCTTTGATTTCTTTCTCTTTTCTCATTGCCCTGGCAAGGACGTCAACTACTATGTAAAATAGAATAGGAGAGGGAGGACATCCTTGTCTTGTTCCAGATCTAAGAGGAAATGGTTTCAGTTTTTTCTCCATTTAATATATTGTTGACTGTAGGTTTGTCATAAATGGCTTTTATGATATTAAGGTATTTGCTGTTATACCTATCTTCTCCAGCATTTTTATCATGAAAATTTGTTGCATTTTGTCAAAGGCCTTTTCAGCATCAATTGAGATGATCATGTGGTTTTTCGTTGACAGCTTTTTGATATGTTGGATTACATTGATTGATTTCTGTATGTTAAACCAGCCTTGCATCTGTGGTATAAATCCCACTTGGTCATGGTGAATAACCTTTTTCATATGCTGCTGAATTCTGCTTGCCAGAATTTTATTAAATATTTTTGCATCTAGATTCATATGGGAGATGGGTCTATAATTCTCTATCTTAGATGACTCTTTTCCTGGTTTAGGTATCAGAGTGATAGTAGCTTCATAGAATTAATTTGGGAGTGTTCCTTCCTTTTCTGTTTTTTGGAATAATTTGAGGGAGACAGATAATATACCTTCTTTAAAAGTTTGGTAAAATTCTGCTGTGAGTCCATCAGGACCTGGGCTCTTCTTTGTTGGGAGAATTTTAATTACCTTTTCTATTTCTGTATATGTAATGGGCTTGTTTAAGTCAGTTATGTCTTCTGGGGTTAGCTTTGGTAGGTCATAAAAATAAATTTGTCCATTTCTTCTGTATTTTCATATTTTTGGGAATACAGACTCTCATATTAATCCCTGACAATTTTCTGTACTTCATTGAAGTTGGTGGTTATGGACCCATTTTCTTTCATAATCCATACTATGTTCATTTTTTCCTTTTTCTTTTTGGAGGTTTACCAGAGGGGTGTCTATTTTATTAATCTTTTCAGAGAACCAGCTCCTAGTCTTATTAATTTTTTGAATTATCTCTTTGGATTCTAATTGAGATATTTCTCTCTTTATTTTTGTAATTTCTTCTTGAATGCTCCTTTTAGGATTTGTTGTTGGATTTCTAGTGTCTTAGGTGTGTCATTAGGTCATTTATTTGGCTTTTCTTTACTAAAAGCACTGAATGGTATAAACCTCCCTCTTAAAACTGCCTTTGCTGTATCCCATATGTTTTGGTAGGATGTGTTTTCATCATCATTTGATTGTAGGAATTTTTAAAATTCCATTTTGGTTTCATCAACAACCCATTGGTCATTCAGCAGTGTATTATTCAGTCTCCATGAGTTTGTACAGTTTCTGGAATTATTCTTGCTCTTGAGATCCAATTTTTTCTCATTTTGATCTGATAAGGAACAGGGGATAATTTCTACTTTTTTGTATTTGTTGACAGAGTACTTATGGACTAGCATATGATCTACCTTAGAAAATGTTCCATGTCAAGCTGAGAAGAATGTGAATTCCTCATGATGTGGATGAAATATTCTGTATATATCTGTGAGATCCAATTGGTCTAGGGTGGAGATTAGATTTGAGGTTTCTCTGTTGATTTTTCATTTTGATGACCTGTCTCTTGACAAAAGTGGGGTATTGAAGTCTCCCATTATTATTGATTCTTGTCCAATAAAGTTCTTTATAGTCCATAAAGTTTATCTTATAAAGCTAGATGCCCCAGTGTTTGAGGCATAAATATTTAGGAGCATTCTTGGTTCCTGCTCAATTGTTCCTTTTATTAAAATGTAGTGTCCTTCTTTGTCTCTTCTAATTAGTTTCGGATGAAATTTAATCTATCTGAAATTAGAATTGCAACATCTGCTTTTTTTGTCTCTCCGCCCCCCCCCCCGTTTGATATACAGTTTTCCAGCCCTTAACTCTCAGCTTATTAGTCTTTGTGAGTTAGATGAGTTTCTTGAATACCACATATTGATGGTTTATGTTTTTTCATTCAATTAGCCTGTCTCTGTCTCTTAATTGGCCAGATAAGACCATTTATGTTAATAGTGATTATTTAGTAGTATTTATTTTTATATATCCAATCATTTCCTGTTACTGCTTTATGAATCATCTTTGCTGTGTTCCTTTCTTGTGTTACACTCATTTCAGCTAACAACTTCTTTGATTTCCTATATAGGGTTGTCTTCTCTCTCCTGGATGTGGTAATTGATTTACAATCCTCTGCAGGGCTGGTTTGGTAGTTTCATATCATTTAAATGCACCAATATCATTAAATGTCTTATACTCCTCTTCTATTTTCAAAGATAATTTTGCTACATATATTAATCTTGGTTGGAGGTTGTTTTTATTTTTAGGATGTGAATCACCTGTGATCATTCCTTTCTAGATTTCAATATTGATATGGAGAAGTCTGCAGTAATTTTAATAAGTTTTGCCTTATAAGTAATAAGGGCTTTCTGCCTTGCTGCTTGCAGGATAGCTTCCCTGGTTTCTAATGACAGCATTCGAGTGATAATGTCTTGGAGATGACCTATTTTGATCAGCTTTTGAGGGAGTCCTAAATGTTTCAGTTGTGTATGTATCCATATCCTGTTTTATCTTTGGGCAGTTTTCCTTGAGGATATCATATACTAGATTTTTAAGCCCTTTGGTGGATCTTTCTTCTCCTTCAGGGACACCCTGAATTCTTAAGTTTCATTTTTTCATTCTGTCTGAGTTCTCCTGGAAATCTTTTTTTAATATCTTTATCATTATTCCATTTCTGACTGTTTTCATTTAAGTTCCTTTACGGCACCTTCGGAATCAGAAATCCTCAGCCCAGATTCATCCAGTCTCAATGAAAAGGATTCTTTAGCTGAATTCAACTAATTTATTTTTGTTTGCATTTCAATGATCATTGCTTGGTTGTTCCTTATCATTTCTAGCTGGGAGGATAGAACAGAATCCAGGTGAGATACCTTCCCTTCAAGGATTGCAAGGGTGCTGGTAGTATTCATTTTAATTTCTCTTAGCATATTTATAACCATAGCTCTGAATTCCAATTCAGAGATCTCTAAGAGTTGATCTTCATTGGAGGAATTTGTTGGAGGGCTTTGGTCTGTGGGGCCTTCAGATCCATCCTGCCCCTTTGTGGTTCTTTTAGGTTTACTTTGTTTGCCCATAATATGGTCCAGGAAATAGAATTCATTTCTCCTGAGTGTGCAGATCTTCTCCATTTGTTATTCCTTTGAGATTGTCTGGTGCTGTATCTATGGTGTTTACTTGAGCTTGTAAACTGTGGTAGTTCCTTCGCTGTTCCTTGGCTATGGGGCTCTTACTCTAGTTCACTAGCTCTAGTCCAAAGGGGCTAGGGGCTAGGGAGGCAATAGATTCTATTTCTCTTCTGTGGGGTGAGAAAGGTGGGAATCTGGTGGCAGAGGAGGAGGAAAGAGGACAGAGGACAGAGACTAATAGAAATTACTGTCAACGTTAAAAGTAAGGCTAAAACTTAAGGGTAAAATAATTAACTAAAACAAAAACACATATATAGCATAAGAAAAAGGAGAATAGAAAAAGGGAAGAGAATAAAAGAAGATAGAAAGAAGAAAAATAGAAAAAAATTTGCTCATACACACTCCCACACACACATAAAAAACACTTGTAGCCAGGTGGGGAGGCGCAAGCCTGCAATCATAGCAGCTCAGGATGCAGAGGCAGGAGGATCACAAGCTTGACATCAGAGTAGTCTCCATAACCTAATGAGACCCTGTCTCAAAAAGTAAAAAATATGGGCTGGGGGCACTGTGCAGTGGTCCAGCACTTACAAAGCATGCAGGCGCAAGACCCTCGGTTCAAACCCCAGTACCACAAAACAAACAAACAAACAAACAAACAAAAAAACACACTTGTATGTTCTCACAAGTGGAATCTGAATTGTGGACACACAGTTCCACTGGATGAAGTGAACATTGCAGGATGAAGTGAATCCTGTAGAACACAGGGTGGCAGTGTTTTCATGCAATCCGTGGAAGCAGACTGCTTTAGGGTACAGGGCTTCTTCTGCATAGGTTCCCTCTATTGAGTGGATATGGCAGGCAGCCCCACAATGTCCTGAGTTTTAGTGGGACACTGAGCACGCATAGAGTTTGTGGACGCATAGAGTCCACAAAATATTCTGTGTCTATTGTATTGTTAGAGAGGCAATAGGACCTGTGGGGGCCTTCCTGGAGTTCTCCCTGTCCCACGTGGTTCAGGCACCAATTCCCCAAATCAGATTTCCACTCCAAAGCCTACAGCATGGAGGGAATACGGTTGCTATCCTGAATTTTTATTGCAGGGCTTTCCGCCCACTTAGGAGTCCATTTGGGAGGTCCAGATCCCCTTGTGGGCTCCTCAGTTCTCCCTCTGCAGTGGGTGGTATGATATCCAACTGCCCCAGGGAATCTGCAGCAGGTCTGTCCATGGGCAGCGATCGCACTCGAAACTCCTTTGGGACTAATTGTGCCACTAGGCTCTGCTTAAAAGAAGCACTCTGTCTGCATGGGGCTCAGTCACCTCTGCAGACCCCAGCCTACTCCACAGTGCAGTGCGATGACTTAGAATCACCTCTGGTGTGTCTGGGAACCGGGTGTATGTGTGCCTATGTCTGGGGAGATCATGTCTGCACAACTCTCCTGCCACAACAGCGGGGAGGGAGCTGTGCCTTGGGTCTGGTCGTGCACCGCTGGCACCAGTTTCCCAGTTCTCTCTGAGATTACTCCCTGCACCCTCACATATCCACTCTCATGGATCTGATCCCTATTTTCTTTCATGAGGGTCCTACATCAGCCCAGCATCTCCTGCTGCGCAGCATGCACCACTAGGGATGGCGATTCCTTGTTCCACCTCAAACTGAGTTGCTCGAGATTTGTAGTTTGTGTCCAGTGGGCGGGGTGACAGTATGATGTCAAGGTTGCATTCCATGTTGGGTCCATCCCCCATGGATGTGTGCGCAAAGTCCCCCTGAGTCTCCGAGATTCTATCTGCCATCTGTGTGATGGCAAAATGGTGGAAGGGCAACCCCGCTGCTGTCCTCTGTGTAGATCCTCTGGAGCCAGATCCACGCTTCAATGCTCGTCCAGCTTCTTCCACGATCTCCCAATCTAAACTATCACTGTTCCTATCTAGTCAATGTGAGCTCCAAACCCTTAATCAAGGCTTCCTTCTACTCTGGAACAGAAGGCTTTTGCTCTCTGTCCGCCATCTTGCTTCCCCTTCCACTCCAGCTACACTCTTGTATTCACTCCGGCATTATTCACAACAGATAACATGTGAAATGAGCCAATAAATTGTGCAGTGGAATACCATTCTGCCCTAAAAAGGAAAGTAAATTCTGTCACTTGTGACAACATGAATGAACCTGGAGGCTATTATGTTAAGTTCAATAAACCAGAAACAGAAAGACAAATGATCTCACCTATATTTGAATTCTATTGAAGATTAATTCTAGAAACAGTGAATAGATTTGTGGTTAACAGGGACCAAGATGTGAGGTTAACAGACACAAAATGTGAGTTAAGCAGGAGGAGTAGGTTTAAGAAATCCATTGTAACAATATGATGACTATGTTGTTGTTAGGTGCCGTGGAGTTGGTATCCGACTCATAGTGACCCTCATAGGGTTTTCAACAGCTTACTGTTTCGGGATTGCCTTGGGAGTGGATTGCCAGGTCCTTCTCCCATTTTTGCAGTACTGGGAATTGAACTCGGGACCTCAGAGACTGCAGCGCAGCTCTCTACTAACTGAGCTAAATCCCAGCCCATGATGACTATAGTTAATAATAATGTATTATGTACATGAAAATTGTAATAAAATAGATTTTAAGTGTTCCCATCACACACAAAAAAGATGAGATGATAAGGAGAAGAGGTAATGCATATATTAGGCATTCCACAATGTATACATATATCAAAATATGTTCTATACTATAAATTCATTGGATATTTGTCATTGAAACAAATTAATTATATAAAAGATTTTTTCCAAGTTTTTAAAAAGTATTTCAAGATCTGCATAAAATACAACTGCAGCTGGCAAGGACCTCACCATTAAGCTGCACCCTCAACACTATATTTTCTTTTTCAAATTTTGAGACAGCATCTTGCTAAGTTGCACAGGCTATCCCCTGCCTCCACTTCATAATCCTCTTGCCTCAGCCTTCCATATCTCTGGGCTTACAAGTGTGCATTGTAGTATCCAGCTCAAAATGGGCTTTAAGTGGTAGTATTTAAAATGTAAGAAGTTTGATCTTACATAAGATTTTATTTTTAAAATGCCTTTGGTAATGACTTCAGGAATTGACTTTATAAGTTTTTCATCTCTAACAGTTCCTTTCTCATAAATCACAATTCATCCAGTATGAACTCTAGGTTATTATTATGAAAATGTATAATTCCAGCTGTTTTTTGGATCTGTTTTACCAAAGGAGACTGACAATAGTTTAAAATACATAAAAACACTATACATCTGCAACCATGACAGTAATTGTTTTTCTGCAACAATCAAAATCAAGTTTAGATGTCTCATGTCCTTCAGCTCAGATGCAGAGATTGACCTTCTACCAACTACACAAAATAATGAGCCAATGTTTTTATATTCTATTTCTTCTTAGATAAATATTTCCATTTCAAGTGGATTAATTTGTGAGGAGCTTTTGTGTCTTCAGGTTAGAGTTATGTGTTCTGTGTTGTTTAGGAGGGTTTTGTTTCTCCTATTATTTTATAGTAAGCACATTTCATTTATTTTAGTCCTGAAAAATAACACTGATTTAAGTATCCAGTTCATTAGGTTTCTCATCTTAGTTGCTTTTATCGCATTTTGTCAATGTCTAATTTAAAGTGAAAGTCTTGGTATATTTGGCTACAAAACTTAGGAGAAAAATAAGGTCTTTAGAGGAAAGCAGGCACAGCCAATTACAGTTTTTATGGTGACTTTAACAAGTTTTTTTCATTGCAAACTTTAAACCTTAAGCTCCTGAACAATGTTGGAAATAGCTTCGCTAGTTAGCATGTAGAGAAGCCCACGAACACTATATACTTATCCCAGTTTTGTCCTTACCTAAAATAAATTACCCTCTGTGTAATATTTTGCAACTCTTTTTTGAGGCAGGGTCCTTTTGAGGCCCAAGTTGGCCTAGAACTCAAGATCCTACTGCCTCAATCCCCTTAGTATTGAGATTACAGATGTACACCATCATACATGGCATGAAGACATTTTTTGATGATCGGAGTATAGAAGAGGCAGCATATGATGTTCCTAGATAGGATTATACATCAACTACTATGATGTCACTAATTATTTTGATGTTTCTAGATATCAGCTTTAATTTAATTTTGGTTTGGGGTTGTGATTTTTATAATATTTAAAGATTCTTCAGATTTTCCTCTATTTTTAAATCAAGTTGAAGTTGTATTATAAGGTGTCTATTTTCATTTCAATTTTCAAGTTTATTTAATATAAAATTATTCATATAATCCTTTGACTAAATATATGATTCCTTTGGGTGTCCAATTATGTCTGCATTTTTCAGTCCTGTTACTGACTATATTTACATCACAATCTCTCTGCCTTTATCTATCTCTTTCTCTCCTTTCACCTCCCTCTCTTTCTCTCTCCTCCTCTCCCTCTCTCTCTCTCTCCCTCTGTCCCTCTATTGCCCCCATCTCATTTTGAAATTTTCCATTTCATTAGACTTCTAACTCATGACTGTTGATCTTTCTTTGTATTTTTGTACTCTGCATTAATTTTTTTCCTATTTTCTTAATTCTTTACCAGATTTTGATTGAGTTTAATCTGAGTATCTCTTTAAAAAAACCTCTTGCAATGCTTTCTTGTTTATCAAGTATATGCAGTTAAAACTACCCATTTACACTGAAGCCTGGCTTTAGCTGTATTCTAAAAGTTTTATTGTATTTTCACATACAGAAAATATTTTTTTGTATCCATTGTGAGTTTTCTTTTCTCCAAGGGATTATTTTTAAGAGTTCTCATAATTTCTGAACACTAAGAGATTTTCAAGGTTTTTTTTTTTGTTGTTGTTGTTGTTGTTACTGATCTTTGACATAAGTAATGTGGTCAGAGAGTAGCAGAAAACAGAGTCAATATGATTTCAATTCCTTGAAATTTTATGAGATCAGTTTGTAGAACAGGGTTGTTTTAAATAAATTTATCAGTTCCTAAAAAGATGGTGCATTATATAGGTATTTGGTATTTTATTCTCTAGACTTCAAATGGGTTAATTTTGCCAATTTTATCATTCAATCTTACCTATCTTTACTACATTTTTGTTTATCCTAAAGTTAAAGATTTCTTAAAATTCTTCTACTGACTATGCACTAATTTTTGTTTTTAATTCTTTCAGTTTTTGCTTGATGTATCTTCTGTGCTATTCCATGCATACATATTTATTTATAACTACCATATCTTCCTGTCATTTGAACTTTTTTAAAAAAATTGTTTTTTTTGGTACTGGGGGTTGAACCTGATTTCTGGTTCTGGGGGTTACCAGATTTTGATTGAGTTTAATCTGAGTATCTCTTTAAAAAAACCTCTTGCAATGCTTTCTTGTTTATCAAGTATATGCAGTTAAAACTACCCATTTACACTGAAGCCTGGCTTTAGCTGTATTCTAAAAGTTTTATGTTTTGGTAAAACAGATCCAAAAAACAAAGCGCTTGCATGCTTTGCAAGTGCTGTACCACTGAGCTACACTGCCAGCCCATTTTTTTACTTTTTGAAACAGGGTCTTGCTGAGTCATGCAGATTGCCTCTGGTCTTGAACTTGTGATCCTCCTGCCTCTGCCTCCTCGTCACTGGGATTACAAGCATGTGCCACTACGCCCAGCTTCATTTGAACTTTTAATTATTGTATTATGTGTAGTAATTCTTTTAACTTCAAGGCATAGTTGGCTGATATCAATAAAAGGACACAAGCTCTGTTTAATTTATATAAAGTACTACATCCATTTTCATATTTACCTTTAAATTTTCTGCATTATTGGGTTTGATATGACTAATATAGATAGCATAGAACTGGGTTTATTTATAACAAATCTGATATATTTATGTTTAATGGAATCATATAGTCCCTTTTTACTAAATGTTAGCATTTTATGTGACTGAATCTCACAAACTATTATTATTATTTGTGTGTGTGTGTGTGTGTGTGTGTGTGTGTGTGTGTGTTACTTTGAACCCAATTCCTCACACTTGCTTGCTTTTGCAAGTGTTGGACCACTAAGCTGCATGTACAGTCCATTTTTTCACATTTTGAGAGAGGGTCTCACTAAATCACACAGACTTGTGATCCTCCTGCCTCTGCCTCCCAAATCGCTGAGATTACAGGTGTGAGCAACTGTGCCCAGCTTAAATCTAACAAATTATCATTATCTCTACATAATTCACTTCCCCTTTACAATCTTCTTAGTCTTCTGTTTTTAGGATTTTTTATTTAAGCACTGAATGTTTCCTTCTATTTCCTTGATGCTGTGTACCCTTTCACACCTTTTTCCAGAATGTATCCACCCTAAAAATGACAATATGAATCCTTAAACTATCAATTCTAGAATTTATCTGTGGATAACAATGACTCCAAATGGACTCCTTACTTCATGTTTCTCAAAGAAAATGTAAGGGTTTTGTTATGCTTTGTCTTCATTTCTGCCTATCACAATTAGTCACTTTTGTTATCTATTTATATTCAATACATTTTACTTATGTTTAAACATGGCATTACTGTTTCACAAGATAATGTTCATTCAGAATTTAGTTATTTATATAGTCTGTTTTATCATTCTTTCTTGTATCTCTATCCTTCAAGTAGGACCACTTTAAGGATGTGAATGGCAATCACCTTTTAGAATTTTCTTAGGAGTTTTCCTAGTGCCAAAATTTTTCTTTATGGGGGAAAAAAAACCCTCCTATTTTACTTTTATTCTTGGCCTCATTCACATACTTAAAACTTGTGTGTGCCATCACTTGGGCCTCACTCTAAACATGGCTTCTTATCATTTGTATTCAGTCTATATGCTTTGACAAGGTGGTAAGAACACCTAACTGCAGCCATTTCACCCGGGCATCAGATCCTGCCTAATCCCAGAAGCTAAGCAGGGTCAGCCTGTTTAGTCCTTGAATGGGAGACCTCCTGGATTACCAGGTGCTGCAGGATAGGGAGAAGGACCTGGCAATCCACACTGGAAACAATCTGTCATTGAAAACTCTATGAATAGCAGAGAAGCACTAACAATAGTGCTGGGCATGGCAGTGTCCAGGGTGCTTCGTTCTGTTGTACATAGGGTCGCTATGAGTCTCACAAGACTGTACGGCAACTAACAGCAACAAAGAATATCCCAGGAGCTGGGGTTTAGCTCAATGGCAGAATGCTGCGTTGTACTCTCTGAGGATACAGTTTCAATCCCCAGCACCGCAAAAATGGGAAAAGGACCTGGCTTCCCATGCCCAGAGTAATCCCAAAGCAATCAGCTGCTGAAAACCCTGAGGGTCACTATAAATTGGATCCAACTCGATGGCACCTAACAAGAAGAATATCCCAAGAGTATGAAAATGGAAGCTAAGTCATTTTTAGGCTCAGACTCTAGAATTTATTCAGTCACCACGAAGGTCATTCCATGTCCAAATGGTGAGGGATTAATTTTCTTGATTGAAGAAATAAAGATATTTTGGGGGGTTTTAAAATCTATCATTAGGTTTTGAGTTAGAATGATCACCTAAATTTGTGAAACTTCCATTTATTCTTGATGCAAATCTGCACTGTTTCAACAGTTTCAGAGGGTCAAAAAATCAGATTGACATTGGAATCATATGTGGATTAGATTCCTGGATGGGAACTGAGTGTGGGAATAATATACAACCCAAAGTGAGTTTTTGGAAAATATACATGCCTATAAATGTCCTAAAAACAACACAATGCAATAGTGCAGGTTAGACTGGAGTGCGGGTTGTTGTTGTTGTTAGGTGCCCTAGAGTCGGTGTCTGACTAATAGCCACCCTACATGCAACAGGCCAAACACTATTGTCAGTGCTTCTCTACTATTTATAGGGTTTTCAATGGCCGATTGGTTTTTGGGAGTGGGTTGCCGGGTCCTTCTCCTAAGACTGTAGCAACTGGTGTTCCCAAGGCAGTCTCGCGTCCAAGGACTAACCAGGCCAACCCTGCTTAGCTTCCAAAATCTGATGGGATCAGACACCACAATGCTAGGGCTACAGGCTTAGGGGTGCAGATTAGATTTGAGAATACATGGTATCTGTTAAGAACATAGTAATACATTTTTGCTATTCATCATTTCTGTTACTATGCACCTCCCTATTAGATAGCTTTTATTCCCTCTTACACAACATTGAATAGTCTACTGTTGAGTGTCCAATTTACTGGAAACTATATTACAGTTTCCCCAGAAACTTTTATACCTGCTGTGGCTTCAAGTCTCCTGCTGTACTGGGGGTCCCCTCTCACAGGAGACTACTGAACCATTTTAAGCCCCCATGAACCTGCCTCTACTCACAGGGAAGCCAGGCCGAGAGAAAACGCCATTGGCATTCATGCGCCTCCAGAAAAAACTTACAAGTCCTTTCCAAGGGAGGCCCAAGCAAACTCATGGCAGCCTCACGAGGGCATCCTTAGCCCACTGAAACCACCAGTGGTGGTTTGATTTTTGTTTTGTTTCCCAAAACCAGGAGAAGTCCTGAAAGCGCACTTGCCCTCCTGGAAAGGCTGGATAAGAGTTACTTACTGTTTGCCCAAGTGTCCTCAGAGTCCCCTATTTCCTCTCAGAGTCTGTAACCATCACCATGGAAAATGTAAAGCACAAAGAGAAAGCCATTGGTAAGGTGGAGCCCCTGATAAGAAAAAAGCAAAACACCACATGTCAGCTTTGTGACCCAGAACCCTCTAGCACTTGCCTGAAGACCCATGCACAGAGGGTGTCTGCAGCGTGCAGGATCCACCACAAAAATGTTGAAGTGTGCTGGAGGCTCAGTGACTGCTCTTGCCGTCAAGGAAAGCATTTCCAGTGGTTTGGGCATCCTTAGAAATTCCTAACCTTGGCTTAGAGCTAGAATCGCCATTACTGGAAACAGGAATGGAGAGGGCGCATTGGCCCTGGACGGACCGGTGCTGTGCCAGAAGGACCCTCACGGCTAGGAGAGCTGTCTGGTGAGGGTCGTTTGTGCAGTCCTCAGTGGGCTCACCATCTCCCCTAGAGGTGGGAACTTTAGGAATGTTACTTGGCTGCCTTATCACTGTTGTACATAGGGTCGCTAAGAGCTGGACACTGACTCAAGGGCACCTAACAACAACAACAACTTGGCTTCAAAATTTTGTCTTTACCCTGAGAGTAAATGTAATGTTGACTTGAGGCAGATAGCATGGTGTCTCATATTAAAGACTTAGTTCAAAACTAGGTACTTTTATGAGTGTAATGTGAAAAAAGAAATTTACAGTGTAAGTGTAAATTCACCTTTAAAAACTGGCTTTGTATTTATATTGGGAATTACCTCTTTATTTCACATAAATTTTTCTTGTTATACTCTAGTCACTAAACTTGAGGTTCTTTTTCTTTTTTCACTCATGTGCATACTGTTTTTGCCCAGATATTATTTTTCCATCCATTTTTAAAAGTAAAATTATTCATGGTTGGTATTATTTTTCCTCTTTATTGCTTACACTCTGTATTAAAACTTCCAAATTTTTTGGAGATTTCATTAAAATTATCTTTGCCTGTTTGTATTAAACAGTCAGCTACATTATTTGTAGTTAATGAGAGAAAACACTTAAAATTTTACTTTCAAAAAAATCCCTTTAACAGATATACGAATAGTTAGAAAAGAAGATGTTAATTTTGCTTGACTTGAATAAACACTCTGTTTACTAAAAGTAAATTCGTATAATGACAGCTAGGACATTTATTTTTTCAATATTCATTACTGAATAAAGTTCAATACTTTTTGGCTTTATCCTCACAAAATACACATGACTAAAAAGAAGAGGGGTTGGGATTTAGCTCAGTTGGTAGAGCGCTGCGCTGCAGTCTCTGAGGTCCCAAGTTCAATTCCCAGCACCGCAAAAATGGGAGAAGGACCTGGCAATCCACTCCCAAGGCAATCCTGAAAGAGTCAGCCATTGAAAACCCTATGAGGGTCGCTATGAGTCAGATACCGACTTGACAGCACCTAACAACAACAACAAAAATAAGAGGCTCAATATTGTTCCATTTACCTTCCAGAAGAACTGTTTGTCTCCTGGTTTTAAATATTAGGCTTCCATATACACTTCAATGAAACGGATTGTATAACATCAAAGAATGTCAAAATAATTAGTTAAGAATATTCAATTGATTTCAGAAAAAATGACCACAATATAATTTTATATCATTGAAGGATTAATCGCATTTTCTTAAAAACAAAACAAAACAACAAAAAAACAAAGGCAGTATTTTGTATTCTCAGCAAGACCATCCTAACTCCTTTTCTAGGTAAACACTATAAAATTAATTATAAAATAAATGTACGTGGTGCCTCCTAAATTTTTTACTTAGTTGAATACTGTGCTTCTTAAACTATGTAGATAAGCAAATGAAAGGTTTTTAAAATAATTTTATTAAGAAACACTTTGTTGTTATTGTTAGATGCCATTGAGTCTGGTCCAACTAAAAGGAACCCTATATACAACAGAGCCTGCAGCGGTAGCCCTGTGGCATCTGATCCCGTCAGATCTCGGAAGCTAAGCAGGGTCAGGCCTGGTTAGTACCTGGATGGGAGACCGCCTGGGAACACCAGAAGCTGTAGGCTTGGGAGAAGGACCTGGCAACCCCCTCCCAAAAATCAATCTGCCATTGAAAACCCTATGAACAGCAGAGAAGCACTGACAAT